>JAWNNO010002978.1:0-137879 GCA_035044985.1 Lordiphosa fenestrarum
CCGCGACATCGATAAGGCGACTTGGAAGTCCAATGATCAAAAAACGAAAAACCAGATTGATCACGTTGTGATTGATGGAAGGCACTCATCAAGTGTTCTAGATGTGCGTGCGATCCGAGGAGCTAATATAGACTCGGATCACTACCTTGTTGCAGCCAAGGTACGCTCGCGGCTCAGTGTGGCACATGCCGCACGCTCTAGCGCACGTCGAAAGCTGAACATCGGGAAGCTGCAATCACAACGGACATCCGAAGCCTACACAGCTAAACTCACCCAGCTGCTCAGGGAAACCCCACCTTATCCTTCTGGTATATTCGAACAGTGGAAGCATATTGCGCACTCAATGAGTACGGCTGCTAAGGAGATACTCGGGTACGCCGAGCCCACCCGAAAGCAGTCATGGTACGATGACGAGTGTCGCCGCGCTACTGCAGAGAAAGACGATGCCTAAAGGAGAACTCTGCAGTCGGGAGCAACGCGGGCTGCCAAGGGACGATACCGGGAGAAAAGGAGAGAGGAGAAGCGCCTTTTCAGATGGAAGAAGAACGAGCAGGAAAGGCGCATGCGTGAGGAAGTCGAAGCGCTCTTCGGCATGAGTGAGACTTGAAAATTCTATCAAAAGATTAGGCAACTAACCCAAGGTTTCAAGCCCGGAGTCCCTCTATGCAAGGATGAGCACGGAAATCTGGTCACAGATCCCCAAGTGGCACTTAACAAATGGAGAAACTATTTCTCTAACCTTCTAGGAGGCGATGACGAACACAATGCCGCCTTTGGAGAAGTAGTGATACCACCAATCGATAATACAGAGATAGACCCATCGGATCATAATGAAGTCTGTTTAGCCATAAAGAGGCTGCAGTTTGCGCCAACTACCGTGGGATCAGTCTCCTACCCATTGCATATAAGGCTCTATCATGCGTACTATGTAAACGACTGAAGCCGTATATGAGCAAACTGATTGAACCTTATCAGTGTGGCTTTAGACCTGGTAAATCCACCATAGACCAGATATTCACTTTGCGACAAATCCTGGAGAAGACCCGTGAGACAAACACCAACACCCACCATCTTTTTGTTGATTATAAAGCCGCTTTCGACACACCGATAAGGTCAAAGTTCTTTGAAGCCCTGTCTACGTTTGGTATACCAGCAAAGTACGTTCGACTTTGCATGATGACGTTGAGAAACACACAAAGCTCCGTCAAAATAGGAAAGAACCTCTCCGAGCCATTTGTAAACAAAAGAGGTTTTAGGCAGGGTGACACCTTATCGTGTGACTTCTTTAATCTGCTGATGGAGTATATACTGCGCCAGTGCCCAAATGCTAACACATCGGGCACCATCTTTTCCAAAAGACTAATGTTACTTGCAAATGCCGATGATATTGATATTATCGGCCAAAACGAACGGGCAGTAAGCTAGGCGTTTTCAGAGATTGAGAAGCAGTCAAAACTCATGGGCTTAGCGGTGAATGAGGAAAAGACGAAGTACGCGTCTTGGACATTCCGTTGCAATGGGAGAGTACAACTTTGATGTTGTTAAGGATTTTGTCTACCTCGGAACGATGATAACCAGCGACAACAACATCAGTCTGGAGATCCGAAGAAGAATAACGTCTGCAAACCTTACTACGGGCTCAATAGGGAGTTAAAGAGCTGAGTCTTCTCTCGAAAAACGAAAATTGCGCTTTATAAGTCGCTTATCATCCCAGTCCCGCAATACGGCGCAGAAGCATGGACATTAACAGCAGCGGATGAGGCGGCTATCGGCGTATTCGAGAGAAAAATTCTTCGGAGGATTTATGGACCTTTAAAAGTTGGCGATGAATTTCGCATCCGATCGAACTGGAAAAGCTCTATGGGGACACTGATCTAGTCACGCGCATAAAACAACAGCGGCTGCGCTGGATTTTACATGTTACCCGTATGGATGAAGAAGCTCCAGCAAAAAGAGTTTGGAAAAAAAGAACATAGGGGACTTGCGAAACTTAGATGGAAAGACCAAGTGCTGGACGATATTAAGGAACTTGAAGTGCCTAATTGGTGCCAGCTCGCACAGGATAGAGGCGAGTGGCGGGCATTAATCGCAGCGGCCGGGACCGTCAAGCGGTTGTGACTCAAAGTCGGGCCAAAGAAGAAGAAGAAGAAGAGATTAATAGCATAATTTTGGTGAAGCTACTAATACCCTTAATGGTCAATGTTGTTCTAAGGCAGTTTCTTCTACAAAAATAACCATAGCCCGCGAACCAAGTCTATGTTGGAGAAACCGAAAACGCAGTTTTGTCTATTTTTGGATGTACTTTATGACTTACATGGAGATGTTCGTGGGTGGATCTTAAAATGGTATTCCATTTCGCGGTTTTTTGGCTGACGGCTACCATCTTTTACGGACATGCTATAGCCCATTGTGCCATCATAAATTTAGTTTTTAAAAAAACTCTATCGAGGGTTTTAAAGATATGCAAGAATTTAGGTTTGGCCCCTTCTGGTGATACCTCAACCAACTGTACTAATAACGCGATTTTTTTATATTATGTTCCCAATGAACCTGTATGTGTTTGCTGAATTTTGTAGATTTTTATCTTGTACCATTAACCACTGAGTTAAAATTGTTGTCGCTTTGTGTTGCTACTACAAAAGTACCCATAAAAGGCGAACCTAGGGTATAGTTGAAAAACTGGGTATGAGGCGATGCTTACAGAAGCGCCTTCTATCAGAATTTAAGGGTCTCATCCCAGGTTTTTTTTTAGTGTCGTACTGTGTAATAAGGGGACTAAGCAAACCGAGGGGGTCGACAAGTTTTGACGTCACAGATAACATGTTCCGTTTTGTAGCTCGTACATTCATGGAAGAGTCGTCCAGCTTAAATTTGAAGACGTCTTCATGAGGGAGCCAAAGAATTCCTAGCATCTTTGTTAAGTCTGAGTCTGAGATCGTTATTGGATTAATTGTGCTTTTGAATGCGGAAATCTCGGGGCAGTTCGAGAACCATTTGGCTAGTTCGAACCCTGTCTTTTGCAACACCTGGCGCAGTGCCGCAAGTCACGGTGTTTAGTGAAAATATCCTCAAAGGCTCAGACGGATCTCTCCTCAAAACTATGAGCTGAAACTGTCTATCCGCTTCATTTACCATTACTTGACGATACATTTTTTTGTATCCGCAGTGAGCGCGTATTTATTTAATCCGAGTCAGAGTAGAGGATAGGATCAGGATATCATTCAACGCAATCTGAGTAGACGTCTTGCCTGACGCATCAAAGACAACGCACAGCTGTGTGGACGTACTTTGTGGTCTCAAGACGTACTGATGCGGAATGAAATATTTCTGTCATATGTCCCAGTAAAAGGTACTCTTCCATTAAATCCATGTACATTCCCTTTACTTGATCATCTCGGAACAATCTCCGTGCGAGCGACAAAAGCCGCCGGTTTGCAACTTCAAATGAATTGATGACAGGAATTCCATATTGCTTGCAAAATGTTTCTCACACAACTCTTGTTCTGGAGACATAACCTTGGTATAGCTTATCGAAGCTATCGATTCCTCCTGACAACTTCGGTTAACCACTGTCTCGTGGCCGCTCGACGAGTTCAACTTATATCGTCCAGACACAATCCAGCCAAGAAGGGTTTTTTGCAAGATCGGAAAATCTGGACCTTGTTTAATTTGACCGACCGAAGTTTGTATAGCCTTGCAGTACGTTTTGAAGAACATATCCACTGAAACCAAACAAGTTTTTCTGACTCTACTTTTCTATGACAGCTATACTATGTATAGATGTTTTAAAAGTTTGAAGGCGTTTCTTAAAACACAAAAGCTTTTCTCACTAAAACTAGTTTCTCGACCGATCATTCATATGACAGCTATAACCTATAGTCATTCGATTCTGTCAAAACTTTGAAGAATTGTGTAAAAGCTTAAGAAAATGAATATATGCCAATTTTAAGAGGTTTACATTGAAAACAAAAAAGTTTTTCTTACTAGACTATTTTTCTAACCTTAATTTTCTATGACAGCTATATTATAAGTCCTTCTTCGATCAAACTTGGCAGAATCATGGAGAAGCATTGAAAACTAGTAAATACAGAGTTTGGAGACGATTGCATTTAACACAAAAAAGTTTTTCTCACTAGAACTAGTTTTTCGACCGATCGTTCCTACGGCAGATATATATTATAGTCATCCGATCCGGTCGTTTCCGACAAATGTGCAGCGTATTTGTACCAGAAGACTTCGTGCAAAGTTTGGTTGCGATAACTTTAAATCTGACGGAGGAGATAGCATAGAAACAGACGGACAGACGGACGAACAGACGGACATTGCTATTTCGACCCAGCCCGTCATTCTGATCAAGAATATATATACTTTATGGAGTCGGAAATGCTTCCTTTTATGCGTTATAAACATCTGGGCAATTTCAATATACCCTCTGCAAGGGTATTAAGATCGGCTGAAAACTCACTGCAACTGACTCGCGCCAGCCCTTCTGTTACAATGTTCGTTTGAAATCCAGAGTCGAGCAGCGCTCGGGTTAATATCAGCTCTCCCTTTATAGCTCGAACACTAACGTTTGAGGGAGCCAAAATCACCTTCTCTAATGCCGTCGCATGCATTGCATGTGATGTGGAAGAATGATCTGAATTGGAAGTTTGATCATTTGGTGGTGGTAACGCTAAACTGTTGCCAACAGCTGTATATCTGTGGAGGAGCGTGTGTTGTGAACGGCTACAAACTCGACACTTTGCTGATTTGCACTTTGCAACAGTATGACCTCTTTGGAGACAGTTTATACATAAGGGAACTCAAACCTTTGTGCAACTGATAAAGACGAGAATGAAGAGCAATTCCCAGTTGAGTGACCATCTGAACTACAGTACACACAGTTTTGACTCAGATGTTGGTTTGGTAGACTCTTCAGTTGATCTTCCCATTTTCGTTTGGTCACTGCGTCGACTTTGTTTATAACTAAATGAATAAGCATAGCGTTTGAGATCCCTTTATCATCGCCAATAGACAGCAATGACCCATACACAGCCGAAACTGCGTCAATAAGGCTTTGTAAAGCCGATGCTGAGGGTGATGCTATTTTGGGCAGACCGAACAACGCTGAAATATGATTCTTATATATAAGGCAGTCGTTGTCATATACGTTTTTCAAACTTGCTAATGCCTTTTCATAATTACTCTCGGTGATTTGAAATGCTCTTACAGTTCCGAGAGCTTCATCTGAGAGACAAGAAATCAAATGGTTTATTTTCTCAATAGAAGGAATAGAACCATCGTTATGAACCAAAGTCTCAAAAAGTCCAATAAAATTTGTATATCCGGAGTATTTTCCACTACGTAACGATAATACTATAAATTCGGAAGACGAGATCGCGTTTGGACGGTATTTGTAGAAGTTACTACTGAAGTATAGTGTTCATTAACCGTTTTGAGAGCAGAAATTAGAGAGAGATGACCGGCTTTTGTCAAAATACACATTTCTTCTAATTCTGCACCATCCTCATCACCAGCATCAAGCTCGTCTTCTTTGGCCTCTAAATGACTTGCTTTGTCGATATATTTATTTAGAGCTTCTAATCTGCACTCCAATTCCACTTAGTGGAGTGCCAAGCTTCCTGCATCCAATTGTTTCTTGATCATAAGAATATTTCTAGTTGGACCTTTGATTTTAATTTTTAATTCCTCAAGAGTTGCCTTAGATTTTCTCTGATCTTCTGGATCCAACGACATTTTCCAAAATAAATATTATTCCTTACTTAAAACTAATATGCTCAGAGAAATCAAAGGGGTAGGGTACTTAACATTCCCGCTGACCAATAATCAAAATTATATAAGACGAAAGAATTGGTGGCAAAAGATAAACGAATATGGGGAGGGGAGCGCGCGTCACTTGATCTACAGATGCACAGGCGCGGGCCAATTTCTAAGCGTAAGCAACAACAATGATGCCGTTGGCGAAAACGAAAACAACCCAGACTTTGCATCATTTGTTGGGATAAATCAGTATATCTAGTCGCATGAAATTTCACCAAAATAGTCAGTACATGCTATTTTTGCATGAAATTAGTACTTAATATAGCATGAAAAACTCACACGTTATTTTATCAGGCTAAAAGCCTGAAATTTCTTTCGAAAACATGAAAAACTCAGGGGTTCATAAGTGAACGTCTCATGTCTTCTCACCTACGATAGACAAAGTAAGTACACCTGGAGTACTAAGAAAGAAAAAAGAACCCGAAGGCTGATGACGTCACCCAAACGGAAACGGTTGAAACCCCTGAGTTTTTTGGCGTTTCCATGACAAAACGAAGCGGAAGGCTCAGGTTTTGGCATGCCTTATCACGTGAAAAGTAAGCATGAGAAAGTAAATTTTTCATGATGAAAAGTCTGACTGGGAAGTTGCTTACAAGTATGTTTGTATGTGTGTGCGCTTGGCTGTGCAGAAAGTAAAGTTCAAGTGTTTGCGTGGGTGTGCGAGAGGGGTGAAGGGGGGACAGAACAACTAACTTTATTAAGCGTTGTGCATGCATATGCATTAAATTGTTAATAATAAATAAAAACAATTGTTAGTTAAGCCATGCTTTTCTATTTGTACTTAAGTGCCTAGAACTAAAGGGTCGTACTTTATATTCTTATAACATTACTCCTTCTAACTCTATATGTGATCCCAAAATTTCCGAAACTTCTCTTCTTTCATTTTTAAAATCGCTAATATCGTCATTCTCTCCAGCTCCTGACAACATTCCTAGCTGTGTGCTCAAAGAGTGTTCTAGTTCTTTATGCAAACCTTTGCTTAAGCTTTTCAAGCTATCACTCAATTCGTCTGTCTTTCCATCTCTTTGGAAAGAATCTTATATTATTCCTCTCCATAAAAAGGGTGGGAAGTCGGATATTTCAAATTACAGAGGCATTGCTAAGCTTTCCGCCATTCCGAAATTGTTTGAAGAGCTTTTAAACTCCACATTGCAGCATTATTGTATATCTATTTTATCACCTCTCCAGCATGGTTTCATAAAGCGTCGGTCAACAACGACCAAATTGCCTGAGTTTACTTCGTTAGTTAATGATGAATTCCTTGTGAAAAAGCAAACTGATGTCATTTACACCGACTTTAGCAAAGCCTTTGACTCTGTAAACCACGATCTTCTCCTCTTTAAGCTCGATCGATTAGGATTTCCCTCCTCTCTTCTGCTATGGGCCTCGTCCTATCGATCTAATACTTCAAAACTTGTTTATTAATGATATCCCTACAATATTATCCTATTCTCGGATACTCATGTATGCCGATGACGTTAAACTTATTTTATCTTTTAACAAATCGATTCATTCTATTGGATTGCAAGATGATCTAAACTCCTTGCAGTCTTGGTGCTTGATAAATCATTTGCACCTTAATTGCTCCAAGTGCATGTTTATGACTTTCCATACGATTGTAAATGAACCGTTGCAACGTATTTCGTCCGTTGTTGATCTTGGAATTCTTTTTTGACCCCAAATTGAGTTTTAATCACTATTTCTCCTCTATTGTTTATAAAGCGAATGGTGCACTTGGATTCATTAAACGCTGGTCAAAGGAATTTAATGATCCCTTTACCACTAAACTCTTTTATAGTCCGTCCCGTGCTCGAATACTGTTTATCCGTATGTTGTCCGCAGTATAAAAAGTATGTTGATCGTATTGAATTTCAAAAACAATTTCAGCTTTTTGCCCTTCGTGGCCTTATATGGGACTCTAACTAAATTGTTATCCTTTTGACAACTTGTTGAACTTAATCAGTTGGATAAGCAAAACAAGAAAAATAAAAACTCTAAAAAAGAATTTGTGCTTTAATCTTAAAAATTGTGGGAGTTATTCAATATATTTTATTGGTTGAAACCCCTGAGTTTTTTGGCGTTTCCATGACAAAACGAAGCGGAAGGCTCAGGTTTTGGCATGCCTTATCACGTGAAAAGTAAGCATGAGAAAGCAAATTTTTCATGATGAAAAGTCTGACTGGGAAGTTGCTTACAAGTATGTTTGTATGTGTGTGCGCTTGGCTGTGCAGAAAGTAAAGTTCAAGTGTTTGCGTGGGTGTGCGAGAGGGGTGAAGGGGGGACAGAACAATTAACTTTATTAAGCGTTGTGCATGCATATGCATTAAATTGTTAATAATAAATAAAAACAATTGTTAGTTAAGCCATGCTTTTCTATTTGTACTTAAGTGCCTAGAACTAAAGGGTCGTACTTTATATTCTTATAACATTACTCCTTCTAACTCTATATGTGATCCCAAAATTTCCGAAACTTCTCTTCTTTCATTTTTAAAATCGCTAATATCGTCATTCTCTCCAGCTCCTGACAACATTCCTAGCTGTGTGCTCAAAGAGTGATCTAGTTCTTTATGCAAACCTTTGCTTAAGCTTTTCAAGCTATCACTCAATTCGTCTGTCTTTCCATCTCTTTGGAAAGAATCTTATATTATTCCTCTCCATAAAAAGGGTGGGAAGTCGGATATTTCAAATTACAGAGGCATTGCTAAGCTTTCCGCCATTCCGAAATTGTTTGAAGAGCTTTTAAACTCCACATTGCAGCATTATTGTATATCTATTTTATCACCTCTCCAGCATGGTTTCATAAAGCGTCGGTCAACAACGACCAAATTGCCTGAGTTTACTTCGTTAGTTAATGATGAATTCCTTGTGAAAAAGCAAACTGATGTCATTTACACCGACTTTAGCAAAGCCTTTGACTGTAAACCACGATCTTCTCCTCTTTAAGCTCGATCGATTAGGATTTCCCTCCTCTCTTCTGCTATGGGCCTCGTCCTATCCATCTAATACTTCAAAACTTGTTTATTAATGATATCCCTACAATATTATCCTATTCTCGGATACTCATGTATGACGATGACGTTAAACTTATTTTATCTTTTAACAAATCGATTCATTCTATTGGATTGCAAGATGATCTAAACTCCTTGCAGTCTTGGTGCTTGATAAATCATTTGCACCTTAATTGCTCCAAGTGCATGTTTATGACTTTCCATACGATTGTAAATGAACCGTTGCAACGTATTTCGTCCGTTGTTGATCTTGGAATTCTTTTTGACCCCAAATTGAGTTTTAATCACTATTTCTCCTCTATTGTTTATAAAGCGAATGGTGCACTTGGATTCATTAAACGCTGGTCAAAGGAATTTAATGATCCCTTTACCACTAAACTCTTTTATAGTCCGTCCCGTGCTCGAATACTGTTTATCCGTATGTTGTCCGCAGTATAAAAAGCATGTTGATCGTATTGAATTTCAAAAACAATTTCAGCTTTTTGCCCTTCGTGGCCTTATATGGGACTCTAACTAAATTGTTATCCTTTTGACAACTTGTTGAACTTAATCAGTTGGATAAGCAAAACAAGAAAAATAAAAACTCTAAAAAAGAATTTGTGCTTTAATCTTAAAAATTGTGGGAGTTATTCAATATATTTTATTGGGGGGCGGGAGGGGGCGTGGCCAAAATTTGAAACAAACTTGATCTGCCTACAGACAATACTAGCTTACGTATAAAATTTGGTTGCTCTAGCTCTTCTAGTCTCTGAGATCTAGGTGTTCATACGGACGGACGGACGGACAGACGGCTATATCGACTCGGCTGTTGATGCTGATAAAGAATATATATACTTTATGATATCGGAGATGCTTCCTTCTGCCTGTTACATACATTTGCACGACTTTAGTATACCCTTTTTACTCTTCGAGTAACGGGTATAAAAATTTAGTGTAAGTGAAACGGTTTTGTTAGCCCTAATATCGACTCTGACTACAACAGGCTGTGAATCGGGGCATGGCTGGCCGGACCGGCAAATAAAAAATTTTGAGGTAATTGATTTGGATTTACTATGCTAAACGGGGGCTGTACATTCATATGAAAATTTCTTAGCGTATTAATATATAGATTTTAATCAATTTTTTAACAATATATTAACTTTTTTTAATTTAATTTATGAGCTCTAAAATACATTTTTTCAGCAGCACTGGCATCGCACAAAAATTTCTTTTCTTTTGGATTTCCGTTAGCTGGTCTAACTGTAAATCCTTAAACCAAAAACAAACTATGTGTAGAAGCTTTTTTTCCCGTTGATCGCCTCTTTACAGGGAGAGCGTACTGTGAGCCACACTCTCTGTTTACAAATGTCAAATACAACTGAGCAGAGAACACAGTGAGTGTCGGCTTGTTGCTGTTGTTGTTTTGCTCATGCATCTGTGTGAATAATTGCAATTAATTTTTTGCAATGGCGGGGTCTAAAAACTCATAAGAACAGATGGTAAAAATTTTGGGTTAATTGATTTTGTTTTACTATGCTAAAAAGAGGGCCAAACATTCCTATGGCAATTTTTTAGCGTATTAATATATAGATTTCAATTTTAGCACAATACCTCTGGGATGTAATTTGGGCTCTTAGGTCCAGCAGCCGACGCGAATAAATTTTAATTTGTTTGCTATAACTGTTTCAACCGTCGCAAGCCAATATGTTTGTGTGTCTGATTGAATGTATTTCGGTTGCACTTGTATTTGGTTTTGTGTAACTTTGAATCGCTTTAATCACTTTAAGTTATGTGTTTCCTTGTGTTTTACCACTGTACACTTGGGTTTTGCTTGGCTTTTAAATTGTTAATTTAATTAAAACTTGTCCCTGCTTGGGCGCCATGAAAATCTATAAGAGTTTTTATAGACAACTATATACTTTGAGACGCGTTTAACTAACTTAAGAAACGTTATAGGCATCTGACGACGAAAAGATGACGAAGGAAAATTATAGCTTCGCTCGATATCAGCAGCTTACGACAGCTAACTATAATTTTCAACAATTTCTCTAAGCCTATCTTAAGCTAGGGTGGCGAAGCGGGCTAATTCGCTCAGAGCGACAAACAACGAGAGCTGCCTAACCTAAGCTTTCACTAGACTTCAATAAATAACTTCATAAAAAATATCAACTATCTTAAATTAATAAAATAACACGTCATCTGCGTCAAAAATTCCGGTTTCCGGAAAATTCTGCATGGAAAAACACTATATTTCATTCGATTGGCTTGAAATTTGGTTTGTAAAGATAGTGAATCAAATATATTGAGATGTCATTTTCCGATGTTGTAAACTTTGACCGAAGGGTCAGAAAATTCTGCATGGAAAAACACTATATTTCATCCGATTAACTTGAAACTCATTTTGTAAGAATAGTTAGTTAAATAAATTAAGACGTCATTTTCCGATGTTGTAAAATTTGCCCCTAAAATTCTCCGAAAATGTTGTATACTAGCAACTATTTTTCTATCGATTGACTTAAAGCTTGGTTTTTAACGAAAGTAAGTGAAATAAATTGAGAAGTCCGTTTCCGAGTCATTTTCAAGCTGAAAAATTTGACCCAATCCCGGAAAATCGTTAAAAAATATTGTTTACTGGGAAATAAGGAGTTTTCACTCGATTAACTTGAAACTCGCTTTTTTCGGTCAAGCCCTAATTAAACATACTCTGTACCAGCGAAAATATTCGCTCAGGATACATTTTTATGCTGCAGTAACAGATAAAGGCAGTGCTGACAGATCGATAAAAAATATTGAGAAGTTAATATAATATGTCAGGAAGGTACAACCCATCTATCTTTTAAACAGTGGGAGATATGAGGTTTTTTCCAAATTGCGTTGACGGGAGGGGGATGTCCAAAATTGAAAATAATCTTGATCTGCCTGCAGATATAAGAAGTTTGTGTCCCATACATGTAAACCTCTATCTCATACCATCTCTGAAATCTGTATGTTTTTACGGGCACACAGACGGACATGACTCGGCTGTTGATGCTGATCAAGAATATACCCTTCAGTTCGGCTCAGACCTGAATCATAGCTGAATCAACCCTGAAATAGAAGGGCTGGTACTGAATTCATGGCATCCTTTATATGAGTTTCAGCCATGAATTTAACACAGGCATGTCCTACTACGTCATGACCTCTGCTGATTTTAGGCTTAATTTCAGGGCTGAACTCATGGGTTAGTTTCATTGGAAGTACTAGAACATGCCTGAATTCAGGCATTAAACTCAGCTATTCATACCTTTCAGGTCTGAATCAGCCCTGAAAAATTCAGTACTGAAACGTAGAACTGCAGGGTACAAACTTTATGTTGTCGGCGATGCTTCCTTCTGGATGTTCTGGCTGCATACTTTTGCACAAGCTTAATATACTCTGTATAACTCTGCTACAGAGTTTAAAAAAATTACCAGCATGATAAATAAATAACACATTTATTCAAAAGCGAGCAAAGCCGCTAGTGAATTATATTATTCTTCTTAAATGTTAGTACTCAAGTAAAGTATTATGGAGAAAGCATCAAGCAGAAGACCATGACGTTTATGAAGAGGCTTAAAGGCGGCCCACGATATCACATGGGGTGACATGGGGTGCTTTGGCTGCAGCTTGGGACTGATTCATCTTGCATCAGGCCAATCTTTTTTCCGATTGCTTGAATTGAATATAGTAAATGATTTTAGTAAAATCATTTTGCCTGTTGAGTGCCATGTCAAAAAAAGATCCAAGATCTGCTGCGACTTATTTTTTCCTTACGGACTTGCATCTTCCGTAAAACTTTGACTGGCTTCAGACGTACAAGAGGCGTTTGTTTAATTAAAGCGATTTTTTTTTTTAGTGGACGTTGGCTTTCAATGCGCAGTATGTACAAATATCCCATGCGACACCAAGCCGAAGCATGTTACGCGCAAGCCCCTGGCAAAATAGCAGACCACCGTCCGGCTGACCGATCGAGGGGAGCAGCCGCCAACGTGCGACACTAGTCCGGAAGGAAAATTAGAAAATATTTTTAACTGGGGTCTAGATATGTTAAAATCCGAGCTGCAAACCGGAAACCGAAATTCCCACTTTCAGATTACTGTGAACCGAACCTTGAACCGAACCTCTTAAGGTATTAAAGCTGAACCTGAACCAGTTCCGAACCCAAAATTTCGGGTTGGTTTAACAACAATTAAGTATTTGAACTATTTCCCAGTTCTGTTATCCTGATGGAATTATCCACATTACTGTGGAAAAACTTATCGTATGTGGACTACGAAATTGCATTTTACTTTAAGGGATGAATCCAGAACTTCGAAGATTTTATTTCGTCACAATACTTTATATAAGTAGAAATACATTGTCATTGCTTTGATGGTCATGAGCAGTATGAAAGTGTTTCTATTTATATAAAGTATTGTGAAATCCCATACCAACCCAAAATCGAGACAATTCCCTAATAGTTTATGTCGGTTTTAGGTCGATTACTATATAAACAGGTTCGAACCAAAACCTTGCCCCAAAAACCTTGAACCTCAAAATTCTGAACCTGAACCATTGGTAAATTTTGGTTCAAACCCGCGAGCCGGATATCTACTATATTTTTTTCGGGCTTACAGCCCTGTTTAAAATAGAGGTTTTTAAACAGGAAGAGAAAGCTCTGAGTTGATTAAGCGGAAGACTTTATTGTAGTCAGCACAGAGGACTCTAAACGGATCATGCAAAGCATACTTGGTAGTACAACGATTCAGAGATAAGGGGACAAAGTAACGGAACGATCTACTGGGAACATTGAGATTCATTTGACCCACCAACTCTGATGAGTCGATTTGCCCATTAATTATTCTATGTATGAAGATTACATCAAGCATAACTTTACGGTTAAGTAAAGAGGGAAGATTAATAAAAGTGTAAAGAATTTTGGTAGCGTAGGGATCATCAAATTCTTTAGATCACATCTTAATAAACCCAAGAACACTTCTGGCATTATTAACAGTAGCAGTTACACTGACGAGCAAAACTGTAACACGAGTTGGATCTTTTGTCAAAAAAAATTTTAAGTCATTTGATAAGCTGGAAGAGAAATGCAATGGCAAAGAGTAAAAAAGTCAAGTGTTGCAGTTTTACACTGTGGTTATTTTTAAACAAATATTTTTATTAAAAAATTTGTAATAATAGGTCCACAGTCCTTTTGATTTCTTTAGTTCCTCTATGCGTTTTGGCATACTTTGGGCGTAGCGTCGCACCATTTCAGGAGGAATAGCGTACCGGATGTCCTTGGTTCTCTTCGCAAGCTGCGATTTGACATGGCTCTATAGATTTTCAATTGGGTTCATGTCTGGAGATTGCGGTGGCCAGTTCATGGACTGGAATTTTTGCTTGAACTTCCAATTTTCCACCAAATGTGACGTGTGCTTCGGGTCATTATCTTACTGAAAAATGAATTTTTCAGCAGGAAGCACCATATTTTCAATGACTCCTCCTAGATTCTGTTGCAGAATGCTCAGATATTGTTCCTTACGCATTAATTCTGTTAAGTGAGGAAAGCAGTGTCAGTGGTGTTTTAAATTTCAGTCAGAACCACGTGTCCTCGGCGACGGTCCGTCGCAAGGCTACATTTGAGGTGGGATTTCTATGCAAGGAACAACTTCTGCCCCAACTGCATAGTCTGGCCGAGTCGCCTATTCCCTTGCTCGTGAGCGGAGCAGATCACATCCAGAAAAAGCTGCCATTAGACACCTGGATCATTCACACCATCATTAACCGACGAAGAAAATGCCAGCGATGGATTTAAATTAAGTCATCCAGGGATTAAGGCCACTATCAATGCGTTAACTCGTGGTCGCGCAACTGAAGCCAACCTGAATCATATGCCTCAGCAAATAGTACAATTGAACGTTAGAAGTGAAAACCTTGTGCAGCTGGAGTAAATGATCATGTGCAGTTAATCACTTGCCTTTATCTCCGTTTCTTTTGCACCGAAATCAAGAAAAATATCAAGTTCAAGTTCATCATGATGAAGTGGCATTCTGAGCAGAACATGATTATGTTTTTCTAAGAGCATTCACATTTATATGTGCACTTATGAGATCAGCTAATCTCTGCACAGTGGGCCCGATTTTTTGCGAATACTTCGAACTTTAGATTTTCCTGTTTTCCTTAACTTAAACCCCCTTAAACGGGCCTTGATTCATTCCCGACAATATTGATTGTTAAGTAAAGTAAATATCTAAGGTTAGATTATAATTGATTTCTTCTTCTTGCTGAGCACTATGAGTCTGGTAGCCGATGGAGTTTAATACAGTATATATATTTACTTTAAAGAACTTGCATAATAACTTGAAGAAACCAATAATGACGAAAATATGAAAAGTATGGATGGTAGAGTTAAGCTTAGCAGGGACAACTACGGTTTTCGAAATCCTTGTTCTATTCTTGCCCCACGTTGGGCCCCATTAAATGTGTAGTGTACAGTTCGGAGGACTGCCAATTTTAGCTGATGTTTTATGCTAAAAGACTAAATCATTGCACGACAAGGACGAGAGTGCGCATTCTTGCTGTGCTCGGGTCCAGCTCGTCGGATTGGTCGGGGTTCTTTCTACCCTAGTCGCATGGGTTACGCTGCCACATTTAAAATAATGCGCGGGATTGAAAACAAAAAATATATGAAGTTAAGCAAGAATATGAAGTTAAATTATAATCGGTGACGCCGACCCGTCAAAAGAAAGGAATTCTGGGGACAAAATACCTGGTAGAGGGAACTTCGATGTTGTACGCCCCTCTTCTTTACCCTCCCGACCATGACAAACGTTCTAATAGTTTTTATTGCGCTGTCCCTATAGTAAAGCTTCTTAGGCCTTTAAATCATTCTGTGAGAGTTGAGCATGAGTACTAGACAGACAATCGAGTCGTTTAAGAATTCATTTTTAATTCACAAAGAGATTTCATACTTTGATTATAATAATAAAATTAGCCTTAACACATCCAATCATTTCCCTTTTCTTTTGTTCATGAAAAAAATAAATTAAAGGAATGACATATGTATAATCCAAAAAAAGATATTACCACATTATCAAATAATTTAAAAACAATTTAATTAGCTGCAGATTACTTCCTTAAAAGAGAGTCAAAAGTAGCAACCAAGGGAGACTCATGTATATATTCATCCTAAGAAAAAAAATATATTTTCAGTACATACTCACAACATTTTTTTATTTTTATTATGCATATATGCACATCGCTGTAGTCGTTGGGCCCACGATGATGTAGATGGCATTGCTTTGCTGTTAGATGAGATTCGAAATTAGATATATAAAGGGTGATTTTCTAGCTATTATCTTTTTGGCAACAATGGCTTAAACAGCTCACGCACGTTTCGTGTTTTGCTTCACTGTCAAACATCTTCGGTTTGGTCTATAATTTAACCATGAATCGTCTTACAAACGAACAACGCTTGCAAATTATTGAATTTTATTATCAAAATGCGTTCTCTGTTAAGAAAGTTCATCGCGCGAAAAATTGTGTTCAGCGACGAAGCTCATTTTTGGCTCAATGGGTACGTAAATAAGCAGAATTGTCGATTTTGGAGTGAATATCAGCCAGAAGCATTGCAAGAGCTACCAATGCATCCAGAAAAAGTCAAAGTTTGGTGTGGTATATGGGCTGGTGGCATCATTGGACCGTACTTCTTCAAAAATGATGCGAATCGTAACGTAACTGTGAATGATGAGCGCTACCGTGAGATGATATCCAACTTGTTTTTGCCCAAAATGCAAGGGCTTGACTTGCATGACATGTGGTTTCAACAAGACGGTGCCACATGCCACACAGCACGCGCAACAATGGACTTATTGAGAGGCGAGTTCGGTGAACATTTTATTTCACGTTTATGTGTTTTTTTTTTGAAAAACTTTCCTATAGCTCTTAAAAAAATCACCCTTTAGCTTGACCCTACACTAAGATGCACTTATGGTTTTTAAAATAAGAAGAAGCTGGTTTGTTTTTTTTTTTGTATGCTTGGTTGGTATTTATTGGATCTTCTCTTAAAGAGACTAACAATAATTTTTCAAATCTTAATCTAGAAACAATTTAAAAAAAAACTATCCCCTAATGGAGGTAGTTTGTGTTCTGCGGCACTTCAAGTCAGTCGCTGGGTTGGTAGGTCGTTTTATCGGAGACGAGAATGCGTGGGCAGCATAGGGAGAGATTTTGAAAGTTGGTTTGGGTGGGCAAGAAGCTTCTCAGAATATTTGCGCTTAAGTTCCTCTATTTCAGTTTCAACCAGTGGGCTGCTGAGGGCGTTGTGGATACAATCATTGCGAATGTACCATGGCGCTCCAGTGATGGTTCTAAGGATTCTCGACTGTGATCTTTGGAGGATGTCCACGCTGCTCGCACAAGCATTTCCCCATAGCTGCGAGCCATAGGCCCAGACAGTCTTTGTAATGCTCTTGTACAGTAAGACTTTATATTCCAGGTTTAGAGGGAACGGGAGTTAATTAGCCAGTGAAGGCTGTTGGCCTTAAGCTTTATCTGAAGTTCTTTCGAATCTATGTGATTGCGCCATGTGAGCCTTCACCTAGGTATACAACATCGTTTGATTGCGGGATCAAAGTCGCGTTTAGTGATAGCTGGGGACAGGTGCTTCTGTTGAGTGTGAACGTCACGTGCTTACACTTTTGCTCGTCGATATTAATACGCCAGTTGGCCAGCCACTCTTCTACGTCGGTAAGATGGCTTGCCAAAAGTCTTGTTGCGGTCATTGGACATCGTGATCTGCTAAATATTGCCGTATCATCCGCAAAAGTACTTTTTGTAAGTCGAGAGTCTGTTGATATGTCGGCAGTGTATAGTACGTATAGGAAAGGACAAGAACACTGCCCTGCGGGACTCCGGCTCCTATGGTGAACTCTTCTGTTGTGTACTCATTTTGACGAACTGTAAATACTCTGTTACTGACGTAACTTTCTAGGACTTTGTGTGTGTTTGGTAGAAGCATTGTCTTAATCTTGAATGTAAGACCGTCCAACCATAAGCGGTCAAATGCTTGGGCAAAACCTTGTGATTTATCCGTTCTTGGTTTCTGGATTATTTTGACTTCAACATTGGGTTGTGAATAATCCACATCGCAGTACCGCACTGAAAAGTGTTGAGAAATATGTAATGGCAGGACTTGGAAGTTCCGTTATCATTGTAGGCGTAATTAGGTCATGTCCAGGCGCTTTTCTGGGTTGTAGATCTCCGATAGCATTTTTTATTTCAAGTGAATGAACTTTAATTGGGTCAGTTTGTGCGGCGATGGGAACCAATGGTGGATTTGGCTGGAAGACATTTCTGAGGTGAAGTGCAAAGATATTTGCCTTCTCTTCGTCACTGCGGGCCCAACTTCCACTCTGGTCTCTTAAAGGCGTGTCTACCTTTGCAGGTGGCTTTATGCTTGCATGTGCTCTACATAGGGGAAATTTTGTGCTTGTAGGCAATTGTTTTTCTATGTAACGGCTACGGGCTAGCTGCTCTTCCGCTTCGAGTGCTTTGCGAAGTACGCGATCCGCAAGTCTCAGACGATTTTTTGACGCAGGCGACCTATGGCGCTGCCATTCTCTTCTTGCACGCCGCTTTTCAGACTCCAGTCGGTCTATGTAGCTGTTCGTTAATCTACTATCTTGCTTATGTGTTATTATTGTTGTTTGAGGGTTTGAATGACGAGCAGCAGCAGTAATGATAGAGCTGAAGACTTGGACTGAGTTTTCAATATTATTGGAGAATGGTCTGACGACAATTCTGCAAGGGCTTCTGTAGTTGCCAGGATTTGTGCAACTTTTCTTGTTATAGCAAAGTCAATAAGATCGAGTATTTTCTTTGGATCTGCTGGCCAGTATGTACATTGTGGAGTTGCTTCCCCTTGGGATTAGTCAGCCTGGAGCCCCAGTGGGGATGTTTCGAGTTATAGTCACCCGCAGCGAAGAAGCGTTGACCAAGTGTATTAAAGAAATCTAGGAATTGTTTTTCTGATATTGTAAATCGTGGGGGACAGTAAACCGCAGACAGAGTGATATTGCCTCGTTTAGATTCTACGCATATAGATGTGGCTTGTAGGTAGGTTTCCGAATATCCCGTTAGTGGATAAAGTTTGATGCGGCTTCTGACTAGAATACCAGTTCCGCCATGGGCTTTACCATCTGGGTGATTTGTGCCGTAAAATGCATATCCCGATAATTGGAAATTATATCGGTCCGTCAGATGAGTTTCAGCAAGAAGCATTATGTCGATTCCATTGTCTTGGAGAAATTTGGATAACTCCACTTTGTAGCGAGAAATGCTATTTGCATTCCAAAGTGATACTCTTATTTGGGTTGTTGCGAAGCGAGCAGTTGAATGAGAAGGCCTTGCATGCTCATCTGTTCTTGCATTGCGATTTGCATACACACCATAAAATCCTTCAGGGTTTGTTATAACGATAGAAACATGGCTTCTAAGCTACTTTGGTTTGATGGTTGCTCCACATGTTTTGTTGTCAGAGTCGGCTCAGTTCGAGTTTCGTGTGAAATCGTTCCTTGTTTTAAGACGCTTGCGAAAGAGACACTTTGGGTAGTAGTCGAAGGGGCAGAAGACGATCTCGTAGCTTTTGTGAAGAAGACTCAGGGGTCGATTGCGAGAGTGTATACATATTAAGGCTTCCATTGGAACGAGCAAATTCTGTGCGCGTATTAATCCTGCTCTTCAGATCTTTATATACCTGGCAACCTCTGTAGTTTGCGGTGTGGTTACCTCCACAGTTACTGCATTTTTTGACTGATGGATCCTCCTTGAATGTGGGGCATGAGGCAGTATTGTGCAGCTCTCCGCATGCCACACAAACAGATCGCAGAGCGCAGTAGGATTTGGTGTGTCCAAATTCTTGGCAATTGGTACATTGCACTGGATTTGTGCGTTTGTGCGGTTCCTCTACAGTTACTCTGCGGTGCAATAAGTAAGGTAGTTTGTAAATTGGGTGCACTTCATTTTTGTTAGGAGCAATGTCTTCCGGGCTCAGCTCAACTTTGAAAAACGGCTGGGGTTTTTTGTCTCTGTTTATTATTTGTCTCTGTTATTAATTCCGTTGTAGGTACACTTGATTCAATATATTTGATTACTACTTGTAGGCCTTTGCTTTTTTTTAGTTGGTAGGTGTAGTAGCTTTTATTTTCAGCTCTTAAACATTTTTCGACAGCGCGATAGTCGTCATCGATGTTAACTTGGAGCTTTGTTTCGCGTATGTTGCCTTTGCTGACGGATGTCACATAGAAGTTTTTGTTGCCTATTAGCGGGACGAGCTTTGATACGAGGTTCATACAGCTGGTATCCCTAATGTAGATTGGCGGAGGCTTTGGTTTTGCGGCTCTTGCAGCTTTTCCTTCACTCTGAGCGTCAGACTGATTGGCTAGAATTTGAAACCAATTACCAGTGAGGGGATCTTTGTCCGCAGGCTAATCGCTTGTTTTGTTAAATTTTGGTGTGTTGCCGCTTTTTTTGTTTTGCGGGCTTAATTTTCGTTTGTTTATTTTTTCATATCGATCGATGCCGGTCTGCACATACGAACGGGTGGTGGGTGTTGTGCTCACTTGTGTATATGTTAGTGGGAGCGCGTGCAGAGTTGACGCTGGTTTCTGCATTTTTGTTGTTGTTGAGTTCATACTGGTTGATTGCGCTGGAGTAAGCGCTACCCTACTTTTTGTTGCATTTGCCGAAAAAAAAAACTCAATCGTGGGCTGAGGAGAGGGGGTGGGGCATTGGGAGCTCCACGTCGCAGTGGTAGTATGGGAGCTTACTGTCGCCGTGCTGGTGGGCTCGGAAGAGACAATGGCAAAATAAGCGTTGCTGCGCTGTTTAGAAAGCCGGCGATCGTCTTGTTGTTGTTGCATTTGGGCATTGAGTTGGCTCTGACTCATGGTGTTGTTAGTGTTCTTTGCACTTGCATTTGCTGAATTCGTACGCGTCATTCAATTAATTTAATTTAATTAAATATCAACTATTAGATATTATTGGACAACATAAGCACGAGTGCTTATGAATGTCAATTAAAGTCTTTTATCGCGAGTCGAAAGTTTTTGTTTTAACAACTGATTTTAAAGATTTTACAACGAATTCAACCGGAGCTCGACAAAAACACGTCTTCACTCTTCAACCGACAGTGACAGTATGAGTTGGATTGTGAAGCACTAAAGCTCAACAAAGAGTATAGGTATGATGGTTCCTTAGTAGTAATAATTTTGTGAAGCATGGTTAGGACATTAAAAGATATCCAAGATTTTAAGTTAAGATTATAAAATTTGTTTGCAAATTCAGTAATTGGATTTCTGGGTCTAATGTGCCTGAATGATATGGTTGCCTCATGAGAGCGTCGGAAATCTAAAGTGTTACTCCACATACCAGGCTTATCATAGACATTGCAAGAACGGAATTTCTCTGGATATCGCCGTCTGCTTGCAATGAAATTCGTATAGTTTGCTGGAAAGTAGTGAATTTTCGTGTTGTGCTGCTTGGCCGGTGGACAACCTCAATAAGCCAGGTGGAAAATTGATGGAACAGGACTATCAAGTGGATGTCGCCGTCTCTATGCATTAGAAGCTGATGCCCTATCACTCTGCTCGCCGCTACAAGCGAGCCATTGGAGAACTTAGCGTTCTGCACTGAAAATATTGAATTTTCATCATTTGGTACTGCTCGGCCAGTCGCCAACATAACCAAACGAGACATTGGAAAGGTCTCGCCAAGTCGTTCACATTTGGAGTGAACTTCAGTTAACCACGTGAGCTATTCGAAGATCCCCCAATTTTTCACTGCCTCGCACCATTTGTTGGAAAGTCCCGCAAGTTTCCGTCGCACTACTCGCCTCCTCATTCATCGTTGGCACAGCAACAGAAAACCGCCTTTCGCAACTGCTGCTGTGTTTGCGCTGTTACAATTGTCTGCAATAAGGCCATCGGACCTCATTGTCCATCAAATCATCGTTGTCGGATATGCAAGGGTCAGCAACACACGGTACTGCACTACAGTCGTCCATGGTCGACAACGCAAGCGTCGTCATCAATTCTAGAGATCCGCAGTATTGGAGAGTCAACCACTAATATCAAGACGGGCACCACTACTTAAATCAAGTCTCGGGTGTCACCATTTGAAGTAACGCTGGAGTTTTGCATAACTTCACACATCGCCCATCAACCCGACACGGAAATCGACCTATCTGATTGGGATCTTACTGCAAACACTCCACTGGAAGATGATCACTTTCTTCGTGCTGGACGCATTGATCTTTTGCTTGGTACGGAGGCATTCTTTAAATGTCTTGCTGTCGGACAAATCAAGCTTAGAGATAACTTGCCAGTCTTACTGAAGACTCTGCTCGGATGGGTCGTGTCCGGCTGCTATCAACATCAGCAGCAAAGGGAATCGACAGAATGTTTGCTGTCACTAGAAGAGTCCATCGACAGGAACCTTCAAGTACTTTGGAATGTGGAGGCTGTTGATGATTCAAAGAAGTCGCTTCAGCCAGAACATCGCATGTGTGAAGAAATGTATTCAAAGAAAACGTTTCAACTGGATAATGGTTCGTTCGTACATCTTCCGTTCAGGAAGGATCCCAGCTGCAATTTCTACCACTTGAAAGGCGCCTTCAACGGCAGCCAGACACAAAATTGCGATATGAAAATTTCATGAGGAATATGAGGATCTCGGTCACATGACATTGATGACTGCTCCTAAGGTATGTGAACCACACTTTTACATACCTCATCATTGTGTTTTTAAGCCAACGAGCTTATTAACGAGATTGCGAGTCGTGTTCGACGGCTCAATTAGAACTTCATCGCAGAACTCACCAAATCAGGTACTTCTTGTTGACCCAACATTGCAGGATGATTTGTACACTCTCTTGCTTCGCTTCCGGTTGGTAATGCACGCTCTCACTGCTGGCATAACCAAAATGTACAGACAAGTATCTCATAAGTCCTGAGGATCGAAAGTACCAATATGTACTGAATACGTATCTTACGATTGACTTAAATGTCACCCTCAGCATTTGCATACTGTTTGAGTCACTACTACCAAAAACTTCCACACCATAAAATAGAGTCGGGATGAGACATGTTTTAGCGACTAAAAGCCTGA
Organism: Lordiphosa fenestrarum; assembly: GCA_035044985.1. NCBI lineage: Eukaryota > Metazoa > Arthropoda > Insecta > Diptera > Drosophilidae > Lordiphosa > Lordiphosa fenestrarum. The sequence continues at coordinate 22,971 of JAWNNO010002978.1, forward strand.
GATGAAGAGGAATAAGTTTTGGAGTTAGCGAAAACTGCCTAACTAGCCCAAATGTCTTTCCGGACGCTTTGGTAATGTGGTTGCTCCACGTTAGGGTATTAAATTGGATTCCCAGGTTAGTGGTATCCTCATATTCCAGCGAAACATTGTGTATAGTCAGCTTTGGCAGATCACTGGCATTCAGGGCCTTCTTATAAATTACTAAACACTTCGATTTTTTAGGATTTAGCCCCAAACCAGTCGTATTAGCCCACTCGATAATTTTTAAAAGATCCCTGTTACAGATTCTAACACACTCATTTATTTCAGGTAACGGTCGACTTACATAAAGTTGAACATCATCGGCGTACAAATGGACATCACAGCCTGTCAGACATTTAGGAAGGTCATTGTTATACACAGAGAAGAGTAAGGGCCCTTGGACTGAACCTTGACTGACACCACGAGTAAGACGTACGAAACCGGACATACAAGCCCTGAAACCACTGCTTGTTTTCTGTGACACAAATAGGATATAATAAGACGAGTTGCAGTTGAGGAGAAATTATACAGTTTTGTAAGCTTTGTACTTAAAATAGAGTGGACTGTATCAAACGCCTTACTGAAATCTAGTAGGGGTAATAATGTGACATTGTTTTTGCCCGCCTGCCTTCTGATATCTTCTACTATCTTTAAAATTTCCGTTGTGCAGCTTCTGAACTTTTGATAACCTGATTGAAGTTGGCTTAACATCGAATTGGATGAAAGAAAAGTTTGAATTTGTTTAGCCATTAGCTGTTCGAATACTTTTGCCAAAAAAGGGAGAATAGAAATAGGTCTGAATTCATTTTTGTCTTTTGGAATGGGGATTATTTTTGCATCTTTCCAACAGTCAGGAATTACAGAAGGTTGTGAAAATCGTATTAAAGATATAGGTGATGTGATCAAGAAGCAAAGGCAGTAATATTTTTAAGAACTTTGGGTTTACTTTATCTAAGCCTTCCGCATTTGATTTAACATTTAGGACATATTCAACGACATCACATGAACTTACACACTCAAAACTAAAGCTTTTATCACATAGGGGTAACGAATTCAGGTACATAGTGTAGGGTTGCTGCAGGTACATTTAAATTTACAAATTTTGTGTTTAGTTCTTCCACATCCAAGTCTGATCTAAATTGCGGATTAGCCTTTCCTACACCTAAGCATTTTAATTCTCTTGGTGAGTCTGATTTGGTGTTCTTGCATTACTTAATTTTATCTTTGTATATTCACATTTGGCTGAGCATATCGCTTATGTAACTTTTGTTCTTATTGATTTAAATTCCCTCAGCAGGTAGTCCGTTTTGTAGCGTTTCCATTTTTTGTATGCAATGTCTCGTAACTTAATTTGGTGTTTGATTTCAGAACTGAACCATGGGTTATGTGTCGGCTTAATAATTTTACTGTTTAGTGGGACGCATTTATCGAACAGAAGGCCAATGTTTGCATTTAACTTATTCATTTGTTCGTTATCGCTTGGGAGGTAGTACACAGTTCTCCAGTCACAATTGTTATATTCTACCAGCAAGCTTTCATAGCCAATTGATTTAAAATCCCTAAACTTAATTAAAATGCTAGAATAATCTAGAGGAAATTCGTACGTTAAATCATGTTTGGAAAAAGCCGGTACGGGGACCTGGTCATATAGCACAATCTTGGACGGATCACTTATAAACGAGAGCGTAAGTTAAAGTCGGCCCTACCCGACTTCGAAATACCCGTTACTCAGCTTAGCTCGGATAAGTATGCAACATTTTTTTAACTCAGCCATTTATTATCTAATCCTTTTGAAAGATGTGAGATTGTAGATATTGGCCACATAGACTACACTGCGAAATCTGAGCTCGATATCTTAAAAATAGTGGGAGTTATTCAATTTTTTTTATTGCGGGGGCGGGAGGGGGCGTGGCCAAAATTTGAAACAAACTTGATCTGCCTACAGACAATACTAGCTTACGTATAAAATTTGGTTGCTCTAGCTCTTCTAGTCTCTGAGATCTAGGTGTTCATACAGACGGACGGACGGACAGACGGACATGGCTATATCGACTCGGCTGTTGATGCTGATGAAGAATATATATACTTTATGATATCGGAGATGCTTCCTTCTGCCTGTTACATACATTTGCACGACTTTAGTATACCCTTTTTACTCTACGAGTAACGGGTATAAAAATACGTCTAATAAAGTGTTACTTGTGTTTGTGATTACCACGATAATGTGTAGATGCTAATTGCTAAATCCAGAGTCGCGCCAGTCAAAAAGATCCCTTCCTTCCTAGACTTGAGTTGAGTGGAGTGAGTGAACTGCTGAGTAAGTTGTATGCAAAAATTAATTTGCACGACTTTAGTATACCCTTTTTACTCTACTAGTAACGGGTATAAAAATACGTCTAATAAAGTGTTACTTGTGTTTGTGATTACCACGATAATGTGTAGATGCTAATTGCTAAATCCAGAGTCGCTCCAGTCAAAAAGATCCCTTCCTTCCTAGACTTGAGTTGAGTGGAGTGAGTGAACTGCTGAGTAAGTTGTATGCAAAAATTAAGGACAATTTCATCGGAAAGTCGCAAAGCGCATATTTTTGGTCTGATTCGCAGACTGTGTTGCTTTGGCTGCAACAGCACTCAATTACATTGTCAACTTTCGTTGGAAATAGAGTTTCCACTATCCAAGAGCACACTTCTGATGGTCGTTGGAATTATGTACGCTCCGAAACCAACCCTGCTGATATAGTGTCTCGAGGTTGCACATCCGACGAACTTCAACATTCGATTTGGTTTACTGGCCCTGCCTTTGTTCGTGACTCCGAACATCATTGGCCCTGTCAAGAGCGCGGCAAGTCAATAAACATGGAAATCATTGATACTTATAAAAGAAAGTCTACATTTGCTACTGTTTTAGAAGCAAACTATAATTTTGAGATTCGTGGCGGAAACAGTTCATACAATCACTTGCTTCGGATCATAGCAACAGATTTTACCATGGAGTCACCAAAAATCGCACATTCGAAACGTCCTCGCCATCAGCAGAAAAACTTCACCTCGCATTGGATTGCATCGCTTGAAACATACAATGACATCATTTCAGAAAAGATCTTCATGTGCTGCAGCAACAAAGGGATTTGCGAAGCAGCCTAAAATTTCTTAGCCCTTTTCTGGATGATTCGTCGGGCTTCGAGCTTGTCAGAGCTGGCGGAAGGCTCGAACACGCCAATATTCCATTTCATCAAAAGAATCCACTTCTGCTATCCAGCAAGTCAATTTTTGTTCGGAATCATACACGCCATCTACACGGGCGCAACTATCATGCGGGACCAAAGGCGTTGGTCGGACGCTAGAAACTTGGCCTGGAGCATTGTGAGATCTTGTGTGCAGTTCTTCTTCGTCAAGTTATGGGGTCCCTGCCACCTGAGCGTCTCACAACCGACAAACCATTTCGAAACGTGGGTGTGAATTTCTGCGTCCCAGTGAATACCTATTATCGCATATGAGGAAAAGGTCCCACGAAATCCTATATTGCAATATTCGTATGAATGGCCGTCAAGGCAGTTACCCATGTTCTTAAATGTTTGTATTATTACATGATTGAATATGAGCTCTGTGGGAGCTAGTTGTAGTTTTTCAATACGTTGCAAACTGGCCTCTTTATCAAGCCGAAGAAAAAGTTGACCTAGGTCGAATTTTCCATTAGTGCTCAATTGACTGATATTTATGTTGAAGATAGGGTATTTTTTTCGTTGTACTTGGCAATTTTCGGGTGTTATCTTTAATATTGGTATATTTTTGACTTCATTATTAATTATTGTTTCATATACCTTAGAGATTTCTTTTAAAGTGGTTGCTTAAATATATTAATTTCCTAGTTGTCACCATTAAAACGTTATTATTTGCAACTTCCTTCATATCTGCGAAGTCTAATCTAGATAGTGTATTAGCTGCGCCGTTTTTACTCCCCCTGATATACTCTGTTACAAAGTCGAATTCTTCTAGGTCCAATCGCATTCTAATTAATTTAGATGATTAATTCAGTGAGAACAAATAGGTAAGAGGCTTGTGGTCGGTTTTTACTAAAAATTTGCTACCATAAACGAATGGCTTAAAATGGTATGGCCCAGTGAATTGCAGTTAGTTCTTGCTCAATAGTTGCTTTATTGGTTTCTCCTCTGGCACATGCCCTTGATGCAAACGCTATTGGCAACTGTTTGTCCCCATAGAGTTGGCTTAAAACTACCCCGCATGCCTTTTTGCTTGCATCCGTCGTGATGCAAAATGGCTTATCAAAATCGGGGTATTGTAGAATTTGAGGGCTCAATAATTGGGTTTTTAAATAATTGAAAGTGTTTTCGCATTCTTTGGTCCAAATAAATGTAACATCTTTTTTGAGAGTCTTGTAATATGTTGGGAAAATTCAGCAAAATTTGGAATGAACCATCTGTAGTAATTGCAATGCGCGATGAAGCGTTTGGCTTCATCGCCGTTTTTAGGCATTGAATAATTTTTGATAATATCAAATTAGCAGTCGTCAGCTAAATTCCCTTATTCGTGCATTTGTGTCTAGGAAAGTTACTTCATGCCGAAAAAATTAGCACTTGTCGGGGTGTAGTTTGAGGTTTTATTTTCGACACGTGTTGAATACGACTTGAAGGTTTCGTAGCATATGTTTCTCAAAGCATGCAACTACTACCAGATCGTCCATGTAAAGGAACGCCTGCGAACGCTAATAAATTCCGACATTGATCGTTCAACTAGTTCATCTCTAATCAGCTTATCAACCTTTTTATTGATATCAGCTTTTTGTGAATGAGGTATTTTTTGTGTATACGGGCATAGTATCTTTTAGCGTTATTTTCTGCTTATAAAAATTATTAGACGAAATAATTTCGTCTTCGAGTGCAAAAACATCACTGAATTCTGAGCAGAGGTCAGTTAGCTGCCTTTTTACAAACGTTGGGAATTGCTTAATGTTAAGTATTAAGATTAAGTCACGATACTATTATTAAGTTGAAGTCACTGTATTATTATTTATGTTGAAGTCACGATGAAGCAACAGAGCAATACGATATCTCGTCCATAGCTTTTGAACAATTTGTAGCCCCTAGCGTCACTTGTGAAATACGCGGAATACTGAAGAAATCAATAAAGATCGTTTTACGTATTACACATTTCGACAAAATCAAACTTTTGGAAAAAACCCGGGATGAGACCCCTAAATTCTGATAGAAGGCACTTCTGTAAGCATCGCCTCATACCCAGTTTCTCAACTGTACCCTAGGATCGCGGGTACTTTTGTACTAGCAACACACAGCTACAACAATTTTAACTTAGTAGTCAATAGTGCAAGATAAAAATCTACAAAATTCAGCAAACACAGACAGGGTCATTGGGAACGTAATATCGAAAAATCGCGTTATACGTACAATTGGTTAAGGTACCTCCAGAAGGGGTCAAACCTAAATTCTTGCATATCTTTAAAAGCGCACGGTAGAGTTTTCTTAAAAACTAAATTTATGATGGCACAATGGGCTATTTCGTGGGCCTAAGAGATGTTACTCTTCAGCCAAAAAACCGAGAGATGGAGTACCATTTAATGATCCACCCACAACCCACGCAATACGGGCCATTAACTAGACTAAAAAATAGACCGAACTGCATTTTCAGATTTTTTTATGGAGCATTTTTGCGCTGACTTCGAACATTTTTGTACTAGCAATTGACCTTTGGCAACATTGACCATTTAGGGTATTAAATGCTCCCAAAAACTATGCAATTAATCTAATGGGTAAATATCTTCATTACCAGCGGGAAAACAGATATCATCATTTAAAAACTTTAGTTTGAAGCATCTTAGAGAATCGCGGTTAGTCCATTAAAGCCCTTTTTTAGTGCATTTGTTCTCTTTTCTTGCTTGCAATGAAGCAGGTTACCTGAAAGATTAATAGCATAATTTTTGTGAAGCTGCTAATACCCTTAATGGTCAATGTTGTTCTAAGGCAGTTGCTTGTACAAATATACCCTTTGCCCGCGAACCAAGGCTATGTTGGAGACACCGAAAACGCAGTTTGGTCTATTTTTGGATCTACTTGATGACATGGAGATGTTCGTGGGTAGATCTTTAAATGGTACTCCATCTAGCGGTTTCTTCGCTGAGGAGTATTATCTCTTAGGCCCACGAAATAGACCATTGTGCCATCATAAATTTAGTTTTTAATAAAAATCTACCGTGCGGTTTTAAAGATATTCAAGAATTTAGGTTTGACCCCTTCTGGAGGTACCTTAACCAATTGTACGTATAATATAACGCGATTTTTTGATATTACGTTCTCAATGACCCTGTCTATGTTTGCTGAATTTTGTAGATTTTTATCTTGTACCTTTGACTATTAAGTTAAAATTGTTGACGCTGTGTGTTGCTAGTACAAAAGTACCCATAGAACGCGATCCTAGGGTACTGTTGAGAAACTGGGTATGAGGCGATGCTTACAGAAGTGCCTCCTATCAGAATTTATTTTACAGTATTAGACATAACGGTGGTGTCAGAAGTGGGATGAATGGCCAATAACGCAGAATTAACCCAGATCATTAATTTGCTTGCCGTGGCAATTCGCACGGCAGTGGAACAAGCGAGTCAAAATGCAGGGGTACCAGAGAGGCCTACAAAAACACCGCAGTTTGCAATGCCAAGCTACAAAAGCGGAGAGAATTCCACAGTACGAGACTACTTCACCAGATTTGAATGGACTTTTCAATTAAGCAAGATTCCTGCTAGTGAGCACCATAACTACGCATGAGTGCATATGGGTGCAGAGCTAAATATAACGCTACGTATTCTAACACAGTACGACATTAAAAAAAAAACCTGGGATGAGACCCTTAAATTCTGATAGAAGGCACTTCTGTTAGCATCGCCTCATACCCAGTTCTTCAACTATACCCTAGGTTCGCCTTTTATGGGTACTTTTGTAGTAGCAACACAAAGCGACAACAGCAATGAAAATAGAACAAATTCACTATAAAATGCCTTTAATGGACTAACCGCGATAGACTAAGATGCTTCGAACTAAAGTTTTTAAATGATGATCTCTGTATTCCCGCTGGCAATGAAGAAATCTACCCATTAGATTAATTGCATAATTTTTGGGAGCAGGTAATACCCTAAATGGTCAATGTTGCCGTAAGTCAATTGCTAGTACAAAAATGCTCGTGGTCAGCACAAAAATACTTAGTAAGAAAATCTGAAAATGCAGTTCGGTCTATTTTTTAGTCTAGTTAATGGCCCATATTGCGTGGGTTGTGGGTGGATCATTAAATGTTACTCCATCTCGCGGTTTTTTGGCTGAGGAGTAACATCTCTTAGGCCCATTGTGCCATCATAAATTTAGTTTTTAAGAAAACTCTACCGTGCGATTTTAAAGATATGCAAGATTTTAGATTTGAGCCCTTCTGAAGATACCTTAACCAATTGTACTAATAACGCGATTTTCTTACAGATTGTTGCCAATGACCCTGTCTGTGATTGCTGAATTTTGTAGATTTTTATCTTGTACCATTAACCACTGAGTTAAAATTGTTGTCGTTTTGTGTTGCTACTACAAAAGTACCCATAAAAGGCGATCTTAGGGTATAGTTGAAAAACTGGGTATGAGGCGATGCTTACAGAAGTGCCTTCTATCAGAATTTAAGGGTCTCATCCCGGGTTTTTTCCAAAAGTTTGTCGAACTGTTTAATAAGTCCGAGGCCTCCAGAGGCTTTACAATATGAGGAACTTAAGGAAGTGCTAATTAACCACTTTGATGGCAAACGAAACGTTTCTGTAGAGAGTTTAAAATTTCGCCAACTACACCAGGAGACGGAAGAACCACTGGCATCTTTCGTGCTACGCTTAAAGCATGCAGCATCGTTTTGCGATTACGGCTCTTTCTTTGATAGAAAGCTTACTGAGCAAATGCTGTTCGACATGCAGAGCCGAAATATCCGTGATGAGGTGATCGCAAAACAACCAACAACGTTGGCAGATGCATACGAAGCTGCATACTCCAGAGACCTATTACTGCGCTCCACCAGCACGGTCAATGAATATCAAGCCGCAGATATGGAACCGACTTGCGAATTGGGACTCACACCAATCAGAAAGAGGCCGGAAAGTAAGGAGAAAGAGAAAAACAAGTGCTTCGGCAGTGGAGGCCAGCACCTTCGCAAAGACAGCAAATTTCAAACTGAAAACTGAACGTAAATTTGCGAGTTACACGGGTCATAAAATCAATTGTGTTGGTCGAGCACCTCTCAACGTATCTTTCGGTTATAGTACACTCAAGCTCAACCTTTATGTAGTAAATGGAAATCTGGACTCACTTTGCGGACGGGAGCGGATCTCGCAATTTGCGAAACAAATAAACTTCGCAGAAACGATTCTACTATAGGCTCGATGGATTTGTCCATGTTTCCCCCAAAAGGCGGGGAGGTGAACACAATAGGTACAGGCTGCCGGACTCTCAGAAAGGCAAACAGATCGATTGCTGCAGATTCTAGCAAAATTCGATCCCATATTCGACTCAGCAGCAGGCACGTTATATATGTTCAAAGGGCCTGTAGTTAAGGTGATTTTTAAAGCGGATGCTAGACCCTCATTTGCACAATTAAGAGATGTGCAGTTTTGCGCTGCGAGATGCATACGCCAAGAAATTGATGAGAAAATTGCTGCAGGTTTCTATAAGAGAGTAGACTACTCAGAGTGGGCATTCACAACACACGTAGTTACAAAAAAGACGGGAGGCATACGAATACCTGGAAACTACAAGCCGACCGTAAACGGTCAAACGATCATTGACGAACTCCAAATTCCAAAGAGGATCTGTTCAACCAGATGAAAGGTGCTACATTCGCTCATTTGGACATCACCGATGCATATACACATCTGCGCATTGATGATCAATTTGCACACGTTCTTACACTTAATACGGCGGCACATGGTCTTATTCGACCGACGCTGGCAGTTTACGGAGCAGCGATACCGGCGATCTGTCAGAGAACAATGGAAGCCGCATTGCGTGATATACCTAACGTGCGTAATTTCTTTGATGACATTTTAGTATACGCAGAAGATGTAGAGGACCTTCTGAGAATCCTAGAAACGACATTGGAAAGATTTCAGAGCTTAGGCTTTAAGTTAAATAAGTCAAAGTGACTTTTTGCTGCATTCTCGATCGTGTTTCTAGGCCATAAAATCGATTGCGATGGGATACACAAGTCGAATAAGCATACTGAGGCTATTCTACAAGCACCGAAGCCAACCACGATCGACCAGCTGCAATTATTTTTGGGAAAAGCAGCTTATTATGCAAATTTCATTCCAAATCTAGCGACTCTGGAATTATGGAAAAGCATTAAAAACTAGTAAATACGGAGTTTGGAGACGTTTGCATTAAAAACAAGGAAGTTTTTCTCACTAGAACTAGATTTTCTACCGATTGTTCCTATGGCAGCTATATGCATCCGATCCGGCCGGTTCCCACAAATGTGCAGCGTATTTGGACCAGAAGACTTCGTGCAAAGTTTGGTGGCGATAGCTTTAAAACGGACGGAGGAGATAGCATAGAAACAGACGGACATGGCTATATCGACTCAGCTCGTCATGCTGATCAAGAATATATATACTTTATGTGGTCGGAAATGCTTCCTTCTATGCGTTACAAACATCTGGACAATTTCAATATACCCTCTGCAAGGGTATAAAAATTCTAGTATCACAACAGGTGTTGATGCCATATGACCCATCGCTCCCACTTGTGTTGGCTACGGATGCCAGCAAATCAGGTCTTGGGGCCGTACTATCACATCGTTTGGACAAGAACACAGAACGTCCAATTGCATACGCAAGCGGTACAATGAGCCAAACGGAATAACGACATTCGCAAATCGATAAGAAGGCTCTATCGATTGTTTGGGCAGTACAATGATTCTTCAAATACTTATATGCTAGACATTGGACACTAATCACTGACAACAAACCTCTTGCTCAAATATTACACCAAACCAAATCATTACCTGTTCTATGCATATAACGAATGGCAAATTACGCGGATTTTTTGGGTAACTTTAATTTCACTTTACAAAAATTACAAAAAGTCCAAGGAAAATACAAATGCGGACTACGGCCTCGGCTGTCATCAAATTCAAGAAACATAAATCAAATTAACTCAAGAGAGTCTAACGAATTTGTTCAATTCATTATCCGACAGATAAACAAACTACCAATAATGGCATCTCGAATTGCACAAGAAAAGACCAGCAGCGGGGAAGAATCAGTCAGCTTCCTGAGAGCGGCCAATGCTTAACTAAAAATGGATTTAAATCACCAGAATGCAAGTGTGAAGTGTCATCGGGCTGCCTAACTTTTGAGCATCGTGTTGTTATCCCATCAAAGCTGCAACAACTTACCCTTAATGAACTACACAGAGCGCACTTAATATTTAGAGGATTGCCCGCGCAGAACTATCCGCCCGAGGCTGTAAAAAACCTTATGCACTCAAAGCTGAAGATCACAGAGCCTTATCAAATTGAGTTCACAAGGAAACTAGGCGTAACCAACGGAAAAATGTCTGTGGAGGTCGAAATTGGCTCGACATCAACAGTTTTGGAGGTCCTCAAGCAAACCAGACTGCTAAAAGGTACTTCACTATACATCGACAAGGACCTGAACAACAAAAGCCAAACACAAAAAGGATAATGCTATATATGCGAAGGGAAATTCTGGGCCGCAACAACGAAAAAAGGGTGCTAGTGAGAGATGACACGCTGCTTATTGAGAACATACGGTTTTACTGGAACTTGCAAGGTCAACTCATGGGCGGAAATCAGCGTGCAGAGGAAGCTTTCAAAACATTATATGAGGTAAACTTCAACATAAATACGAGGAGTTAGCAAAAAATCTTAATAAAACCCAAAAAAAACGAAACAAATCCATCAGCCATAGCCTACCCACCCATTGATTTAAGATTTTATCATACAATATCGCCGGATTACGTAGCAAACTCCTATTTAAGTCATTTTTTGATTACTTAAACAAGTCCGAAATTATACTGCTCTTTGAAACCTTCATCGAAACCCGCTTTGAATAATATGAAAACTACTTCATGGACTTTAAACTGCACTGGATCCCTGCGTACCGTTCGGCCAACAGAGGTCGCGCCAGTGGTGGCCATCTTTACGGAGTGAAAAAAGAAACTGCTAGGTCCTTCGGCATAAACTTCACTAAAATTGGAAACTCCACCGTTTTAAATTGCCAAATTACCAATGCTAGCTACAACATACTACCTGTATACCTAAATTGTAATAATTGGAAAAATGATTTTGAAATCCTGTACGACCTTTGCTTGGAAATTGGCCAAGAAAACATTTTAATTGCTGGAGACTGAAATGCTCGAGTTGGTACCCTACAAGAATTTACGGAAGACGAAGACTCAGCCGCAGGATTTGCTGGCTCATCTCGTATGTCTAGAGACAAAACGGTCAACAGTCAAAGCCAGAAACTGATTGAAATGTGTGAAGTACTCAACTTACTGCTGCTAAATGGTAGGTCTAAAAGCGATCCAGAAGGCGAATTCACCTTTATCAGAGGACAACTATGCTCTGTTATCGACTTTTGCATTATACGGGGCCAGTGGCATGCCATTTTAAAGGATGTACACTTGGCCCTCGCTTAACACGGGGGTTACGTTCCTAGAAAACCTCGTGTTAAGCGAAATCGTGTTAAGCGAAACATGGATTCCGTACAAAATAGGGGGTTACGTTTTTGAAATTCAAAATTGGCAACAAAAATTTTTTTTATTGTTCAAATTTGGTCTGTATTTATTAAAGTTTCATTCATTTGTTCAAAATTAACCAAAAGTTACTATGTATACGCCTTAAATATATGTAACATAACATTCATATTTTCAAAATGAAATGTTGGTATTAAACTAAAAAGTTACTTCATTAATTAACAGGTTAAACCTTTTAAAAACTCAAAAATTTTAAAAAGTAAGATCATATGTTTCTATTTATATTAAATTTGAAATGCATTTGGTGGCATTTATAGTTTAAGCCGTTTCGTTTCAACATGTTTTCTTTTTTAGTGGTTCCTTATCAAAAAAATCAGTCATTTTGGATTGTTTGGTGGCTTTTAAAGCTTCTTTATAGCACTCCTTATAAGGCAAAAGTATTTTTTCCAACTCCCTCTTAAACGTAAGGGGAGGTTCTAGTCCAGAGGCCCGAAAATGTGCGTAATTTCATGATTTTTCTTAGAGAGTACATACGTATTTTTTTTTAAAAACTTTTGTGGCATTTATTTGTCTATATTTTAAAAAGTTTACAAAATTTTTTCCAGTAAAAATAATACAAAATGGCAGCTCCAGCCCTCACTGTAGAAAAAAAAAAAGTAGAATAAAGTAGATGAAATTTGGGGGGGCCTTATGATTTTCCGATTTTTAAAAAAACCCTTTTAAAAAAAAAATGGAGACCCTTTTTAGGCAAAAACACCTTTTTTGCCTTGTTTTATTTGTTTTCACGTTAAAAAAAAACAGTACTAAAAAAAGGTGTTTCGAGAAAAACGCGTTTAATGTTTGACGAGCGCGCGCTTCTATCTGTTTTTCGGCCGACGCGCTCTCTCGTCTATAGGCTATAACTCGTAAAATCAATTAGATAGGGAAATATTCTTTTGCCTACACATTTTTAAGACCGTAAGGATGAAAATAAAGCACTAAAAAAAAATACTTTTTTTTGGTCGATTTTGACTAGAACCTCCCCTTAAGTCGTCGTTCGATGACCGGATCTGAATTTAAAAAGCAATTTTCCAAGCTGCTAGCATATGCGAATCCTTCTTGGAGCTTTTCTATCGTTAAACTAATCGGATCGGTTTCTTCAGAGCTGCTGTCATCTGATTTCGAATTGTTTGCTTCATTCACATCAATCTCAAGCAATGATTCGTCATTCATTCCTTCATCTTCAAACAACTCTTGCACATCATCAAATGCCATGTCGTCGAAACCTTCACCTTCAATTGAATGAGCAAGGTCCAATATATCCTGGAATCCACATTTTGGCATTTCTATTTCATGGCTTTTAACAACCTCTGGACATAATTTCCTCCAGCATCTATTTAATGTTGACACCTTAATCTCTTTTAAAGATAAGTTTACCAACTCAAGGTTATCTTTAATAGAAAATTTCTTCCAAGCACTGGTTACATCGATGCAGTCAGTTTCAGTTGTATCCAAAATCCAGCGTATAGAGCGCCTGTTGTAATATGTCTTGAAAGTGTAAATTATACCCTGATCCATTGGCTGCAGCAGTGATGTTGTATTAGGTGGAAGAAATTTTATTTTAACATTCGGATGACTTAAATCTTTCGGATGAACCAGGGGTATTGTCCAACAACAAAAGTGTTTTAAAGTGCAAATTCTTCTTTTTTAAATATTTTTCAACTTCAGGTACAAAACAATTCAAGAACCAGTCTCTAAACAATTCTGCAGTAACCCAAGCTTTGGAATTTGCTTTCCAGTACACGGGTAATTTGCTCTTGTCTATCCCTTTAAACGCACGGGGATTCAAAGTCTTATAAACAAGCATTGGCTTTACTTGAAAGTCGCCTGATGCATTACTACACAGCAAAAGTGTAAAACGATCTTTTTGTGCCTTAGAGCCGGGAGCTACTTTTTCATTCTTAGATAAAAAAGTTCGATTTGGCATTTTTTTCCAGCAAAGTCCAGTTTCATCAGCATTGAAAACTTGGTCAGGCAAGAATTCCTCTTTTTCAATGAACCCCTGAATTTCTTCTGGGTATGTGGCAGCAGCTCCATCATCGGCCAATGCCGCTTCGCCTTTAAATTTGATGCTATGAATGGAGAACCGTTTTTTAAATTTTTCAAACCATCCATTACTAGCAACGAAATCTATGCTAGAAGAGGGCTCTGCATTTTGCTTGAGCAGTTCAAAAATCCTGAGTGCTTTTTCTTGAGTGATCCGCTGGCTTAAAGGGCTCTTTTTTTCGTAGCTATCGTCAATCCAAATGCTAAGTGCTCTTTCCATGTTCTCAAAACTAGGTGCGCGTGCTCTACTGGTAAATTTTGTAGATATAGATGACCCAACCCTTCATGCACGTCGTATTTCAGTTTCATTTTTTTGATAGTGCGAACTGTTGCCTCATTCAAGTCAAGGCTTCTTGCAATTTCTTGCAGTTTGCCCATTGTCTAAGCGGCTTAGAATTTGTATTTTTGTTTCTATAGAAATGACTTTTCGTTTTAAAGGAGCTCTGTTCTTTCTTTCTGCCATTGTATAAGCTGAAATTTACATATTTTATTTATTCACTTTTTGATTTAATCAAGCTGAACCACCTTTTTACTTACCACAAAATCTTTGATTTTTTATTTACGCGTCTGCAAGGCTTAAGATTTTTTCACATACTAGACCACTCTTACATATGACAGCTCAAATGTGCGATTCCCCTTTTTCAACAAGCCCCCCATGCGTATGATACAAGCACAAAGGGACTAACGCATCAATTGACAGCAAAAAAAATATCGATATTTTGCAATCGTGTAAGATCGAGGTTTTCAGCGTGTTAAAAGGGAAAAGGGAGCAAAAAGGGTGCTAAAAGAGTCCGTGTTAAGCGATGGCCAAGTGTAATTGTAAAAGCCAAAGTTTTCTCAGACCACATGCCCTTAGAAATTGAAATAGAGGTGAGGGACTTACTTTGCAGCCTGCTGAAAGCAACATACTCCCTATATTAAAATGGCGTGACAGTTGTGGTCGTACCTATGTATCCAACCTAAACGGACAGCTTGCAAACTGACAAACTTAACAAATGGAGAAATAGGCGTTGGGGGCATCGTGAATGCAGTCGCAGAGCTGCAGCCTTTACCTGCAAGTAAAACTTTGATGTACTCTGATTTGGAAATGCTCCAAAGCATGATAAAAAAGTGGTTAAAGACGGCCGTGGACGAACGCCTAGAGTCGATAAGTGGTTCCTAAATAACGCTGAGCTTGAGACAGTAACCAGGTTTAAATACCTAGGCGTCAACCTCTCAGGGAACTTGAATTTTAAGCCTCACCTCCAGGAGAAACTGCTGGACTCAAAGAAAGCGATAAACAGCACGTGGAAAAACTTTTTTGGAAAACCGCTCATCCTGCCAAGCACCAAATTTCGCCTGTTTGAAGCTGCTGTTAGGTCTGTAATGTGCTATGCATAGCAACTATGGGGGTGTAGCCAGTATGAAGAAGTTGAGCGCCTTAAAAGGATGTTTATTAAACGTATTTTCAAACTTCCAAGTACAACGCCTAATTACGCCATACACCTTGAAACATACACATACACTGGCTCCAAATTCACTTCAAATACATCCAAAAAGTCTTTGATATGCCCAGCGAAAGATTACCCCGTATTGTAGCAGGCATGATGTTAGCTAACAAAACTCAGGTGTTCGAGAAATGGCAAGCCACAGCATCTGCTTGTAACATTGATATCGACCTTGATCGTCCAGAGTCCTGGGAAGCCTCTCATAAGCAGATTTTGGAAAACAGCGAGTTCCGGAAGAGGAAAAGCTTTCTACACCTAGCGTCCTTAAGTGAGTCCAGACTCATCTACAAACAACTAAACCACAACCTTAGAACTCTGAACTATTTTCAAGATCGTTTAGGAACTCAAACTATCTCCATGATTTGCCGCGCTCGAAATGCTCAATCTGAACTAGGTGTAGTTAAAATGAAAGGCATCGCAAGATCGTTTGTCTACTAGCCATTAATTGACAAGGACATCAAAAATACAGCAAAACATGCGAATTCTGCGCGAAGCAAGCGATCCGACCTCCAAAGTGTACATATTGATTACGCTGGCCCATTTGAAGGTATGTTGCTTCTGATTGTGACGGACGCTTACTCTTAATGGTAAGAAGTAAAATTTACAAAGTCAATTATTGCTTCAGCAGTGATTTATTCTCAGCTTATGGCGTCCCGGGTATGGTAGTTTCAGACAACGGGACAACCTTTACGTCAGCAGAATTTACACACTTCCTGGACTCTGTTGGCGTAAAATACCACAAGTTAACAGCCCCTTATCACCCTGCGACGAATGGTCAGGTGGAACGCAACGTACAGAACGTTAAAAAGGCACTGAAAGCTATGGAAACGACCAGCAGCACATTGAAGATAAACATAAACGAATTTCTACGACAATATAGAAACGCTCCACATTGCACAACTGGTGAGAAACCAGTAAAACTATTCCTAGGGCGTAAACTACAAACACGACTAGATTTGATCAGACCGGAAAACTAAAAAGCAAAAAGTAACATCACGCCAGTTTATGAAATTCAAACCATCGTTTAGAGAACTTAACAGTGGCGATGTGTTTCATTTCATTTCGGGAATCCACGAATGGATAAGTGGATCCCAAGAAAGATTGTTAGACGCATTGGTGACCTACTCTACGAAATTTTACACGAAAGCAAATACTTCAAGAGGCACATCAATCAGATTCGAGATTCACCACACAGAGCTCCGAAATAACCCATCGAACTACTCAACAGTTGACACCAGCAGCACGGATGGTCCCTTAACTGCATCAAGTCAGGAACTAACTGAACCAACGAGCAACGAGGCCGAAGTTGATGTTTTTAGAACCCCAATAGCTTCGCAGAGCTCAGGCAGAAAGAAACCTCAAGATCAGAATTATTCATGGTCATCGCCAAGTATTTAATCAACACCTTTGGAAGCTCATATACAAAATGAACCAAACCTGAGACGATCGACCAGAGTGCGACAACCAAAAGTTTTATTTTCACCATCCACTTAGAAGGGGAAGAATTGTTATATATCAAGATTGTTTGAGCCTGAAAGTAGGCAGCGGCAGGAGCCGTTTCAAGAATCTCACCAGAGAGCTTTCACCTCTCTTTGGGACCTAGGCTTAAGCTAGGCCAAGATTTTGTACCCCACATAGTTTTTAGTTCGCTCAATGCCTTCAAGCATACAAGAAGTGTTTTTCTGTGCCATATCGTAAAATATAAGTTACTGAAGTTGAACAAAGTGTTTCATTGGACAATCACCCGATCTCGCCACACGCAACCGCCCACAAATTCAACTCTTAAGCAACTCATCTGAAGGAAGTCAACCCCCCTACATTCATTTTGGTCCTTCGAGCCGGATTATTTGTCCAACCACAACCACAAGCATTGGTGGATTTCCCGAAGAAAAAGTTAAGTACCCTTTTTTTATGTCCAAGCCGCATAAGGTGGCAAGAAACAACTTATATATATATATACATCCTCAATCCAATCCTCTAATATATATTAAGTTTCTTCCATTCTCCTCCAATTACTCCTACTTTTTTCTACCGGAAAGGTGGCTTCTCCATTCTCCGTTTGTCCACGTCTATACATATGTATGTACAGAGAAGCGTACTTACATCAATAAGTCACAACTAAAAGCATTAAGTAAACTTCAAGTGCTTCCAACATCTGTGGGAATATTGGGTTCAGCTCGCCGGCAATTAATCGCATTAATTACATACATACACACATGCATGGACATATAAACGTTTTGCACTTGCACATACACATACCGAATTTCCATGCACAAAGGGCTATCCATAGCCACAACGAACAAACATATCCAAATCAAATTTAATCGACATACACATCCATACATTCCACATCTGCAGCTGCATATAAATAATAAATAATACTTTTTAAACCCACATACATATCAATTGTTTATAGCTTATTCGCACTAGCCCACATCTACCGTTTACCGTCTACCATTAAAGAAGGTACGTAAGAACTTGACGTGCCAAATTTTCTCAAAGTATTCCCCCGTCGGTTGGGGATGTTCCTATTTCATGCTGTTTAACTGAACTAATGTAAGGACGAAAACTGGCGCCCACCAGGAACTGATTTCGTTGGCTAGGGAGAGAAATAAATAGCAAAGGAAGCATCACGAGCAGACTCGAAACATTTTGCGGGAAATGATTGCCCAAAACGCCTCTTTTCAAAACTGTCATTTGGATTTGCTTAAGCAAAAAAAGACTGATTCGGCTTTGTTTTTAGATTTATTAGATAATAAATAAATTTATAGATTTGATAGTTAAGAGCCGCAGCTGCTGTTCTTAATGAGAAATATAGGGAAGACGCTCTGCACACCTTCGTTTCAGGGTTAAAAAAGAATCTTCAAATGGCTGTGTTTCCAGCTCAACCCCGAGATCTGCCAAACGCACTATCCCTGGCAGAAGGAGCTGAAGCAAGCTATGACCGTTATTTGTTTGCAGCTAGCTTCGCCAAACAGAGTGAAGAAAAGACGCACAAGCCTGCGGCCCAACGGTCTCAGGGCTGGCGCCAAAATAATTCACAAAATAATTAGTCTCAGAATAACGAAAATCATTACCAAAATGTCCAGAGAAAAAATCCTAATTTTTCAAAGCATCAGGGAGCTAATAACCAAGCCCAGCAATATCGTGAAACAGTCAGTTTTAAACAACGCTCACAAGCTCAGTACACCAACGGCTCAGAACCCATGGAGGTAGACACATCGTCCCGTTGTAGACATCCGACAAAACACCAAACAAATAACAATTCCCATAACTGTGCGGATCACTGGATGCAGAGCAGACAGAGAATGCATTACACAACCCAAGAACAGGCAAATGATCAAAACTACGGAGTTGAAGCCAACTGCCAAGCCACAGCAGTTGAGGATGACTAATCCGATAGTTGTAATTTTTTTAAGGGGAGAGTCCCTGCTTCCGTATGTCTCACGTACAATAGCAATACGAGTTATAAGGCTACTGATAGATACAGAAGCATCTAAAAACTATATAAAACCACTATCAGAGCTGGCACACATAGTGCCAGTTGAATCACCTTTTCAAGTAAAATCTATTCATGGAAATACTAAAATTAAACAAAAGTGCCTCATCCATTTGTTTAACGTGAAATCATACTTTAAAAGACTTTGAGGGCATAATTGGTCTCGATCTTTTGAAAAAAGTCAGTGCAAAAATTTAATTAACTAAAAACATAATTGAACACGAACACGGTTCAGAAATTATCCAATTTACAAAATGTCAAGAGGTAAATTTTATTAAAATTGATTACGCGGATGTACCGCCCGCAGTCAAGCACTTTTTCAATAATATGATTAGAAATAGATCAAAAGCGTTTGCGGACCCTAACGAGTCCCTACCCTACAATATTAATACAGTTGGTACCATTCGTACCGATGGGGAACCGATATATTCAAAATCATATCCATACCCAATGGGCGTCGCTGATTTTGTCAACGCAGAGGTTAAACGACTTCTAGCAAACGGCATAATAAGACCGTCCAGATCCCCTTATAATAACCCCCTCTGGGTAGTCGACAAAAAAGGAATTAATGAATCAGGTGTAAAAAATAAACGGATGGTATTCGACTTTCGAAAGTTAAACCTCAAAACAATTGATGATAAGTACCCCATTCCGACTATCTCATCAATATTGTCAAACATGGGTCAAGCACAATATTTTACCACACTGGACCTAAAGTCAGGTTTTCACCAAATTGAACTGGCAGAGAGAGATCGAGAAAAAACCGCTTTCTTCATCAATAATGGGAAGTACGAATTTTGTAGACTTCCTTTTGGGTTAAAAAACGACCCAAGTATATTTCAGAGAGCAATTGACTATTGGTATTATTAAGTCTTAGATCATTGTTGGGTCTATCAAGTTACTATAGGTGCTTTAGAAAAGGATTTGCCACTATTTCAAGGCCCCTAACGGATGTCTTGAAAGGTGAAAACGGCAAAATCAGCGCCAATCACTCAAGGAAAGTAAAGATTGAGTTGACAACACTACAGCTGAAAACCTTTAACAAGTTAAAAGACATTCTAGCTTCAGAGGATGTTATACTAACGTACCCTAATTTTAAAAAACCATTCGACTTAACCACAGATGCTTCAGCAGTCGGTTTAGGAGCTGTATTGTCGCAAGACAGGCGTCCAATTACTTCGATATCGAGAACATTACGTGACAACGAGGTGAACTTCGCTACAAATGAGCGAGAATTGTTAGCTATCGTGTGGGATCTAAAAAACCTGCGAAATTATTTGTATGGTGTTAAGGATTTAAATATCTTTACTGATCACCAACCCCTAACATTTGCGGTTTCAGATAAAAACCCAAATGCCAAGATTAAACGCTGGAAAGCTTTTATAGATGAGCATAATGCTAATATTATTTATAAACCAGGCAAGGAAAATTATGTGGCTGACGCTTTGTCACCTCAATACTTTAATGTCTTGGAAAACTTTCCAGAATCGGATATTGCTACCATCTATAGTGAGGATTCACTCACCTACAAAATTGAAAACACAGAAAAACCCATTAACTGCTTTAAAAACCAAATAATAATTGAAGAAGCTGGGGTTCCTTCTGTGAGAACATGTATACTCTTTCAAGATAAAATGAGACATATTGTCCAATTTTCAGACCGAAATACCCTGTTACAAACTTTGCTTGATGTCATAAAAGCAGATGTCGTGAACGCAATACATTGCGAGCTCCTAATTTTGGCTTTTATTCAACACAAGTTAATTGAAGCTTTCCCCTCAACAACATTCAGATACTCCAATTACCTTGTCATAGACGAACAGAGCAGAGAGAAATTGCCACGGCTGAGCATAACCGAGCTCACCGTGCAGTGGAGGAAAACGTTAAACATATACTTAGGGAATCTTTCTGAGAAGAAAAATGAGAAGATGAGTCGTCTAGCGTCAGAAATCGCCGCAAATTGTCATCCAACGAAACAAATACTTGGCCAGACCCCTATCCCATCTTATGCTGGAGAAATTTTACACATAGATGTGTTCTCTACCGATAAAAAATTCTTTCTAACATGTGTTGACAAATTTTCGAAATTTGCTGTGGTTCGGCCGATAGCTTCACGAGCCATTGTAGATGTTAAAGCTCCAATACTACAATTGGTGAACTTATTTCCGAACACAAAATTTATCTACTGCGATAATGAAAAGTCGTTGAACTCAGAAACTAAAAAGTCGATTGTGTTGAATAATTTTGGTATTTAAGTTTCCAATTCATCGCCCCTACACAGCACTTCTAACGGGCAGGTTGAGCTATTCCACAGCACTCTGATGGAAATAGCTCGCTGTGTGAAGATTGACAAGCAATTGAGCGATACTGTCCAGCTCATTCTTATCTCCACAATTAAATATAACAAGTCGATTCACTCCGTGACTAAAAAAAAACCTATCGAAGTCTTACATTCGGCACCAATCGAATTCGAAAAACAAATCAAAGACAAAATTCAGGCAGCCCAGGAGAAAAGTATTGAGCAAATTAACAAGGAAAGAACACACAAGAAATACCAAGTAGGAGAAAAAGTGTGGATAAATTCAAAAAAACGCCTTGGAAACAAACTATCACCTCTCTGCTCAGAGGAAATAGTAGAAGCAGACCTAGGTACGACGATTCTTGTAAATGGGAGGGTGGTCCATAAAGACAACCTCAAGTATTAATTATTTTTTACAGAGTTAAGTGAAGAAACAGTACTAAGAAAGAAATAAAAACCTAAACATCAAACCCAAACCAACAGACACCAATTATTTGTAGAAAACACTTTTTGAAAATGTTTTAAGTAACTCTGAAAAACCTTATTTAAACTATCATTCTGGACGACAACTTAAAAATATTTGTAATAAAATTAACGTTTAACATGATTAGAATGATAGGAAAGTTTTAGACGGTAAAACGGATGACGACTGCCGATGTTGATTTGGCTGCAGTTACAACATTTTGCAAACGCCCCTGACACACAAATTGGAACCGTCGTCATTTTCTTCCGACCAGTCATCTATATCATCATGGAACGGCTACGGTCAACTGGATTCAAATTCTACAACGGGCTAATCTTAATACGCTAAAAGTCCCCTAGCAAAGAACACACTGGTGCCTACCGAATGGCAGCCCGAGGACGGGCCTCGAGCAGTAACGCAGCTGCACGTAACTTCCAGGAACAAGGTCGAGGCTTGGCCGATACCGTTACAGCTTCAGTTCCTGGAATGGACTACCAATACAGTCGTTACCGCTGCCACGAAGGATTCTTAGAACTCGCCAAAATACCAACAATGCCAGCGCCGTGGCAGAGCTTAGCCCTAACCGCTGTCGCTAAGGATTCTAGGAACAAGCCGAAAATCTGCAACGCAAGTTCCTAGAAGAAACCGAAGCTGTCGCTGCCGCAGTTACCGAGCTTTGCTGGATAGGTTAAGATTAAGATTAAGATTAAGGTTAAGATTAAGATTAAGATTAAGATTAAGATTAAGATTAAGATTAAGATTAAGATTAAGATTAAGATTAAGATTAAGATTAAGATTAAGATTAAGATTAAGATTAAGATTAAGATTAAGATTAAGATTAAGATTAAGATTAAGATTAAGATTAAGATTAAGATTAAGATTAAGATTAAGATTAAGATTAAGATTAAGATTAAGATTAAGATTAAGATTAAGATTAAGATTAAGATTAAGATTAAGATTAAGATTAAGATTAAGATTAAGATTAAGATTAAGATTAAGATTAAGATTAAGATTAAGATTAAGATTAAGATTAAGATTAAGATTAAGATTAAGATTAAGACATATATATAATATATAAATTCTATATAAATTCCTTGAGCCTTACAAAAACACATATAAGTCACACATTAAAATATTTGTGTTCCATTTCCATCGTTCCGCTAAAATAAACCAGAATATATTCAGATTTTTGTAAAAAGGGAAAACTACTAAGTTTAAAATAAAATAAAATCAAATAAATTTGATTTGTCTTTAAGGTGTCGTTTTCTGGTCATTTCCGTTTTTCGCTAAATTAGTTCCGTGTCTGTCTCTATTTGCCTATCACTCTATATCTTTTTTCTGGCCGCTTGAGAGCATATTATGCCAAGTGATATTGAAAAAGACAGCAAGAAGAGACTTTCGGTACCATCCATGTCGCACCGAAGATCAGGATCGCTTCCGAATCCGGTATTAAAAAATCCAGTTAAGGGTGACAAGGCAAAAGAGCTATGAAAAATTCCCAGTATACACGACGTTTTTACGGCGGTTTATATAAATAATCCGAGGCTAACTCCAGCTGAAAAGCTGCTTCACACCAAAACGAGTGTAGAGGCAAAGGCCATAGTTTCCAAGTCTTCGCTGACAAGTTATGGGTTTGAGTCAGCTTGGAAAGGTTTGACTGTCAGATTTGAAAATAAAAGGCTGTTAGTTAACAGCCAACTAAAGATCTTATTCAATCTGCAGCCAAGAATCTGGAGCCGCTCTAAAAGACCTTCGAAGCACCATCAAAGGGTGTTTAACGGCTCTAGAGCTATCCAACATTAACATACAAAATTGGGATTGCCTTCTCGTTCTTATGTGTTCCTCCAAGCTCCCTAAGCTAACACTTCCCATGTGGGAGCAATCGCTTCAAAGGAAGACAGATATTTCGAAATGGCTTGAGATGAACTCCTTTCTTCTTGAACTATACCGAACATTAGAGGAAATTGAAGACGTAAGACCGAGTAACAACAAGGTCAACTCTTTCGAAACAAAGATCAGTATGAAGCCTTGAACATGTAACCTTTTTTCGAAAGAGAATCATCCGAAACGGCTCTGCTCACGATTTCTCCAAATGTCCATTAATGAGAGAGTCACGTACGTTAAGAAACAAAAGTTATGTCTTAATTGTTTTGCAAGAGGCCACCAGCTTAAAGAATGTACTAGTGCACATAATTGTTTCACGTGCAAGGGCCGTCATAATACGCTTTTGCATCGAGGCGGCCCCCAAGGTGTGTCCTCTTCCGCAACTCCATCTCCACAAATACAGTGCACTTCTTCAAGTCAGATGACAAATCTTCAAAATAATTTTCCAAATCTTCAATTGGCCGATCCGAATTTCTATAAAAGCGCTGAGGTAGGTGTGCTTATTGGAGCGGATATTCTTCCCTCCATATCGCTAGGTTGACAAACAAACATTTTTGGCACTCTCCTTGGGCAAGAAACCATTTTCGGGTGGATACTCACAGGCTCAGTATCAAAGACCGCAAGCAAGAGTATTTCATCTTTCTCCACTCAAGTTGCCATTAGTCAAGAAGCAACACTAGACACACCTCTCAAAAAATTTTGGGTTCTTGAGGATATTCCAGTAAAAATGGTGATAAAGTCAGATTCCATCTGTGAAAGCAACTTTGTGCGCACTACCACAAGAAATGAAAGCGGTAAATACGTTGTCACTCTTCTTTTTCGAAATCCTAATCACATTTATTTGGGACATTCAAGGTCCATCGCGCTGGCTCAGTTTCTAAAGAACAAAAGTCGTTTAAAAAGGAACATTCCTCTAAAAGAGCAGTACGATTCCGTTGTTCAGGAATATTTGGACTTAGACCGTATGAAACAAGTCCCTCCTAATAGCGACTCTACCAATTTTTACCTTCCGCATCATGCAGTTTTTAAGCCGGAAAGTACTACCATCCAAGTTCGCGCTGTATTTAACGCCTTTAGCCCATCCGCCAATGGCAACAGCCTAAATGATAAACTTCATGCTGCTCCAGTCCTTCAATCTTAACGTTGCAGATCCGTAAGAGGCGATATTTCAAATTTGTATTTAATGCCGACATTACAAAGATGTATCTGCAAATCCTAGTTGATACCAAACACACTCCGTTTCAAAGGATTTTGTTCCGCAACAAGAAAGGAGAAATTTGCGATTTTGAGCTAAATACAGTGACCTTTGGTGTCAACTGCGCTCCCTTTCTCGCCATCCGTGTGCTACAGCAGCTTGCAGACGATGTGCAAGCTCAATTTCCAAGAGCAAGTGACATTATTAGGCAATTTATGTACGTTGACGACGTCTTAGCGGGAGCACATACATAGGATGAGGCTCGATTGGCTATCCAAGAGCTCCAGAACGCTCTCAGCATAGAAAGTTTTCCACTGACGAAGTGGACGTCAAACAGACAGGATGTGCTGGCTAATATTCCAATTGACCATAAGCTACGCGCAGACTTTCTGGAGCTGGATAATACGAGTACCGCTAAGACGTTAGTTAATCGATGGAGAGCTACTTCCGACGATTTTTTCTTTGTTCCGACAGAGCCTGAATTGAGATCGTCATACACTAATTGCGATGTCCTGCTCCAAATTGCGAAGTTGTTTGACCCAGCCGGATGGCTTGCTTCTTTTATTCTCCTGTCGAAAATGTTCATGCAGCAGATCTGGCAACAAGAGTTAGGGTGGGACAAGGAAGTACCCACAAAACCTTTCCAAACATGGAAAGACTTTCACCTCAGTTATCCATTCCTTAGCCAGATTCGTATTCCGAGATGGGTAGGCTTCCAGCCGAAAGCGAAAGTAGAGCACTACGGCATTTGTGATGCTTCTCAACGAGCTTATGGTGCAGCTATCTATGTTCGAGTGGAGCTAGATAGTGACTATTCTGTGCATCTCTTTATAGCTAAAACGCTAGTTGCTCCTGCTAAGACCATTTAACTTTCACGCTTAGAACTATGCGGGGCTGTTCTCTTTTCTGAGATGGCATCCGCAATTCGTTCAGTACTACCAGTTAGTGATTCTGATTTCCACTTCTGGACCGATTCCACAATCGTGTTAGCCTGGTTACGCAAAACACCATGCAAGTGGACAACGTTTGTGGCTAACTGCGTTTCCAAAATTACATAAAGTATTGAGGCTGAAAGGTGGCGAAATGTTCGGTCAGAACATAACCCAGCTGATCTGGCCAGTCGAGGAGTATCTTCTAAGGACCTAGTCGACAACAGTCTATGGTGGCATGTACCAAAGTGGCTACAGTATCCACAAGAAGACTGGACGGCATCAGCGGAAGAAGTGCCTGAGACAGAATTAGATGAACGCACTCTCAAGTCCAATTTTGCTAAGATTCCAGCGTCAACTGACATCCTCGAGCGATTCTCAGATCTCGGCAGAGGGCTGAGAGTCATAGCATATGTTTTGCGCTTTATCCAGTGCTGCCGAAAGTTTCCAAGAGCAGCGGATAAAAAGCTATCCAGCAGTAAGCTAAAAGATGCGGAACTAAGCCTTATTGCAAGCACTCAGCAGATTCATTTTCAGAACGAGTATCAATGTTTGAGAGAAAAGCGTCCGCTACCATCTTTCAGCAACAGTTTGAACTTAAATCCGTTCCTTGACCACTATGGTGTCAAGAGAGCATGCGGACGTGTAAGGGCTTCCACTTCCTTGCAATATGATGAAAAACATCCTATTATTCTTCCATACAGCTGCCATTTTACGCGTCTCCTTCCGAATTTTATTCATCGCATAACGCTCCATGGAGGTAATCAGCTAATGGCACGTTTGATCCGATCAAAATACTGGATTCCCAAGCTCAAGAGCCTCCTTAAGACCGTAGTCCACACTTGCAAAGTATGCATCATATATAAAAAGAGGCTACAAACGCAGTATAGTTAAAGGCTATGTGTGCGTGTTCGTATGCTTTAGCACCAAAGCCATCCACTTGGAGGCCACCTCGGACTTGACATCCGAAAAATTTCTAGCTGCGCTTGCTCGTTTCGTAGCGAGAAGAGGTTGTCCGCATCGAATCCACTCCGACAACGGTAAAACGTTTGTAGGTGCTGCGAAGATTCTTTCCAAAGATTTTTTGGAGGCACTCGAAATGTCCGTAGCCTCCGCTTACGGCCACCATAAATTATCCTGGCGGTTTATACCACCAAGTGCACCACATATGGAAGGTCTTTGGGAAGCCGGAGTGAAGAGTTTTAAGACGCTCTTCTACAAATCCACATCTTCCATGAAATATACGTTTGAAGAGCTGTCCACTTTGCTTTCCAAGATCGAAGCATGTCTTAATTCCAGACCTCTTTCCCCAATGTCAGTGGACCCGACTGACCTTTTAGCGCTGACCCCAGGTCACTTTCTGATTGGGGCCCCATTGCTTTCAATATCCGAGCCAGAGATAAAGCAGAGCGAAAAGTCTATTATCAATAGATGGCAGCGTCTCAAAGCTCTCACTCAGCAATTTTGTGCACGTTGGAACAACAACAACAAACGCAACAAGTGGCAACATTCAAGCAAAAATATTCAGGTCAACGATATGGTTATTGTCAAAGAGGATAACCTCCCCTCTAATGAATGGCGCCTAGGGCGAGTGCAAGCCGTATATCCTAGTTCCGACAAAGTCCGCGCTGTAGATATCCTCACACGTAAGATGACTCCTCGCCCTCGTAATACACTCACATTGGAGAGCAGACGCTCCCGAGGAACTCAGTCCTTCCGCTGCCGAGTCTGCCGTGGAATCCATCCTCTACGGAAATGCGATCGATTCCTGCAACTGAGCGCAGTGAAGAGGCTCCGAGCAGTACTGATCAATAAGTACTGCTACAATTGTTCGGCCCACTAACATTCCGGGCGGTCTTGTCGGAGCGGGGACAAATGCAAGGTATGCATGCAGGACCACCATACGCTCTTGCACATCCGGGATCGAGTCCAAGCTAGTTCGTAACCTCAGCGATCCGCATCTTCAACTCGACGGTACGATCTCCTCCGCAAGCGGGATCGTCAGCTCCGCCTCCTTCGCTTTCCACACTGCTGCAACACAAAAGCACCACGGTGATGCCAACGGCCTCTGTGTTTGTTGACACTGGGGATAAGACCTTCGAGACCAGGGCGCTGATAGACCCTTGCACTCCTGTGAGCAGCCTTGACGCATCGCTGGTGAACGCTTTCCATCTTACTAACACCAGTGTAGGCGATGAGAGTGTTTGCACGGCGGTGATCCAATCGCACACCAATGAGGACTTTCGGGCAGAGGTCATGTTCAAGGTCCAGTCGAAGCTACGCTTCCGAACCCCCTTACGAGCGTTGGGTGAGAGCGTAGTCTCTAAATTCGACGACTCCAGGCTAGCTTATGACCGGTATCACACTCCGTCAATGGTTTCCATAGTACTAGGCGCTGGTGTGTACCACCGGATGATGGTCAAGATCAAGATGGCTTGCCAGTGGCGCAAAGCACAGTTTTTGGATGGATTGATGTCCGGATCCTGCAACCAATCCTAACCGTAGGCAGCGGCAGGAGCCGTTTCAAGAATCTCACCAGAGAGCTTTCACCTCTCTCTCTCTCTGTGATCTAGACTTAAGCTAGGCTAAAATTTTGTACCCCACATAGTTTTTAGTTCGCTCAATGAATTCAAGCAAACAAGAAGTCTTTTTCTGTGCCATATCGTTAAATATAAGTTACTGAAGTTGAAAGTGTTTCATTGGACAACCACCCGATCTCGCCACACGCAACCCCCCACAAATTCAACTCTTAAGCAACTCATCTGAGGGAAGTCAACCCCCCTACATTCAAAGACGAAGTCACGATACTATTATTAAGTTGACGTCACTATATTATTATTTATGTTGAAGTCACGATAAAGCTACCGAGCAATGCGATATCTCATCCCTAGCTTTTGATAAATTTGTAACCCACGCCACTTGTGAAATACGCGGAATACTGAAGAAAACAATAAAGATTGTTTTACTTATTATTTTACAGTATGAGACATAACACTTAACTAATTTTTCAATTACTAATGGCTTATGTTTTCCCCCCCACAGCATCGCTTGTGTCAGTATTTATAATTCTGTCATACGGACTGTTTTTGTTTAATATTGTGTTTGCAATGAAAACGCGTGCTTGTATTTCCTGAATTAGTATTAATAGTTCCTCTTCAGAGTTATTAATTTTAATTGGTTTTATTACTTCGGTGCGGCCGGTATTGAAAAAAGTTCTAATAAATTGATATTTCCATGGGTATCGCAAATTGTTCTTCTAGTTCTTTCGGTCTCAATATGAACATATCTTGTTGATGCTGGTAGTCGAGTCTGCAATTAAATTTTCTAACGAAATCTAATATTATTATACCGTCGCATGGGATCGGAAAATGCTCGTGAAGTACCTGAAAATGTCAATAACCGAATAACTCCCAGACCAATGCCATTTAAGTAAGTAAACTTTGACCGATTTATCTCTCTTCTATTTATTAATTGATTTTCCTTAATAAATGATATGTCCGCTCCCGTGTCTATTAAAAGTGTTAGCTTATTTGTTTGATCAGAGATAATGCAGATGTAGCTATTAAGATTTGGACTTAGCGTGTATATTTTATTTGTATTTAATCTGTATTCAGGGGGTATTGGAGTTTTTTGACTGGAATTCCCTGTTGTCGTAGCATGGGTCATGTGGTTCTTCTCCAGTGGCTATACGAACATAATTACTGTTTCTTCTGTTCTGAATTGCAGTATTGGGGTTGGAGTTGTTTTTGTTCTCATTGTTGTTATAACGATTGGTGCGATTATTATAATTTTTTTAGGGGCTACGATCTTGTTGATAATTGGAACCGTTGTAGTGTCGTCTTGGGATCTCAACGTTATTGCCAAAGTGGGTATTGCAGTTGCTGCAACGTGAGTTATGGTAAATATGCTTGGAAAATAGTACTGCATTTTGTTGTCCAGTAGCCTCTGTACAACTATTCACAAATTTAGATACGGCCTCGTTCATGTTACTGAACTGCCCCGATTCCATGATAATTTTTACTTGTCCAGTGTCCAATTTTTTATCATTGCCTTCACTGCCACCTGAGTAGAATAATTATTGGCAATTGCTACCTGTAGTCATACAAAAGATAGGTCTGAAAAACAGTCTTAGTTAGTAAACTTTTTTGTTTTTAATGGTAGCATCCTGCAATTTTGTACTTGTTTGTTTCACATTCTTTCACATAATTAAACAAATTTTTGGCCAAATCGGATAACTATATCATATAGCTCCAATACGAACGATCGGTCGGAAAATGGGGAAAAAGAGTATTTATTTGAAAATATTTAAGCAAGCATTTGCAAGGGTATAAAAACTTCGGCACAGACGAAGTTAGCTTATCTTTCTCGTTTTTAAGTAATTTCATTATTTGGCAAATATTAGGTTTTATGGCTTTGTGAATGTTATTGTTGTTAACTTATATATTTGGTGACTTCTTATTTTGGTTTACGTTTAAAATATTAGCTGCCACAACCTCCATAGATTCTCCCTTCACTTTTTCTTTCAGTTTTGTTATTATATCTGTTATACTTTCCTCATTTGTGATTAAATTCCCTGCTGTTCCCTTTAATTAAGGTAGTAGGCCGGTGCGACGGCCGAAATTGGAGTCCTCTAAAGAATGATGAGCTGTTTCGAGGAAGCACACAGCCTTCCGTAGTCATCCGAAATGAAAAAATCAAAAAGATTATTATTGTGTAGACCTTATTTTAATGAACTAACCAATAATATACATAATAATAAAAAAAAAGTATCGGACTTGTGAAAAAAAAGTTCTCAAAATGTAACGTTTTTTTTTTGATAAAATGTTAAAAAAAAAAATTAATTATTATTAAAAAATTAAATGTTTTAAAGGTTAGGTATTTAGATATGTGTATGTAGAATAACTAGTTTGAGCCAAATCGGTTGAATAGTTTTGAGTCAGTGCTTCCCCGAAATTTCAAAAACATGGTTTCAAGAAAAACGCGTTTAAAGTTTTGGCAACAAATAATACTAACATTATTTAATCAGCTATGCCCGGTGCATACAGCAATCCTTCTGTTTCCTCAAAATCGTCATTAGCATTAGATATACTTTGGTATCTTTAAATAATAAATGTTGGAAGGACAATAAAAGAGAAAACGGTCAGAGCAGCTGCCGCTGGCGTGCTCTCTTGTTTTGCCTGTATCTTTGGAAATATTCTAAATTTCGGTCTGAAAATTTAAGAGCATATTTTTAAAATGTGGTTCTTCCGAAAAATGTAAAAAAAATAAATCGATTATTTTGACCCATCACACCGGTCTACTACCTTAAAGCTACAGCTGTTGCACCATGTGAATCTCTTATGGAGCCTACCAATTCTAGGGCATCTATGAAACTTTGAAGGTTTTCTGCTTTCCCGTCAAAATCTGTTATGAATCGAGAGGCTGTATTAAGAAATTCTAAGCGTGTTTGTGCCGTTCCGATATCTCGGATGGCTACAGAGCCGGCAGA
Organism: Lordiphosa fenestrarum; assembly: GCA_035044985.1. Classification (NCBI taxonomy): domain Eukaryota; kingdom Metazoa; phylum Arthropoda; class Insecta; order Diptera; family Drosophilidae; genus Lordiphosa; species Lordiphosa fenestrarum. The sequence goes on from JAWNNO010002978.1 coordinate 54,082, forward strand.
TGTTTTGACCTCACCTATTTCGTCAGTCTGTACAAGTTTGTTGATGAACAGGGATTCTTGATCTTGCTTTACTTCATTTATTGCTTTCTTATTGTAGGTATTTCAATATTGTGCAGCTGAGATATTTTCACAAGCTGCTCTCTAGTGATTGTAGTGAATCAAACTTAGATGAATTTTCGATTAGTTTTTATACTCTATACCGAAGGTACATAGAGTATTATAAGTTTGTGCAAAAGTATGTAACATCCAGAAGGAAGCATCTCCGACCCCATAAAGTATATATATTCTTGATCAGCATCAACAGCCGAGTCGATATAGCCATGTCCGTCTGTCCGTCCGTCCGTCCGTCCGTCTGTCCGTCTGTCTGTCTGTCTGTCCGTATGAACGCACAGATCTCAGAGATGGTAAGAGATAGAGGTTTGACATGTATGGGACATATGCTTCTTATGTCTGCAGGCAGATCAAGTTTATTTTCAATGTTGGCCACGCCCCTCCCGCCCCCGGAATTTAGAAAAAACGTCATATCTCCCACAGTCTTGAAGATAGATGGCTTGTTCCTTCTGGACATATTTAATTATTAAGATAACTTATCGATCCAAAGAAATGAAGAAGATCGGATGATCGGTTTTCGAGTTATGATCAAAAGACAAATTATCTTGGTACAGACTATGTTATAGTCGGGCTTGACCGACTTTCTTTCTTGTTTATTAATGAGATTGTAATTTTCCACCAAAACTTCTGCTCGTTTATTAATAGTGGGAAAATGTACCTTAATAAGATTGAATTTTCTTGAGTATACTTTGCCAGTCCATATGCTGCTTTTCAACTATCTCAGCCCTATAATTACGTATACTTATGTATGTCTGCTCTTCTCTTAAACCCTTCTCTCTTACTAAAGAGAGTCTTTATGTTTCATTACTAAAGTGCATCTAGCATACGCATATATGTGAGCGTTGTGCTCACTAAAAAATTAGTTTTGGTTTCTTCTATTCATTTGCTTTTGCCTGGCAGTGCATTGACTTGCTGTCTCCGTTATAATCGCTCTTTTTCAAGCGAGAGTGCTCACAGCTTTTCTGGCTGAGCTATTGGTTTTAGTCTCGTTGTGTGCACGCGTGAAAGCAAACGCCTGATCTTTAATTTTTATACCCGTTACTCGTAGAGTAAAAAGGGTATACTAAAGTCGTGCAAATATATGTAACAGGCAGAAGGAAGCATCTCCGATATCATAAAGTATATATATTCTTCATCAGCATCAACAGCCGAGTCGATATAGCCTTGTCCGTCTGTCCGTCCGTCCGTCCGTCCGTCTGTATGAACACCTAGATCTCACGCTCTCGTTTTTTTTATTTTTGGAATATTGGTTTTTGATTATGAAAAAGTTATTATTTATATTTATTAATATATTTTTATTCGCAATTATTCTTCATTTTCCTCCCATGATATCGAATTAATATATACATAGAAAAATAACAAATTAATTAAAAAGCTCTTATATGTGTGTGTTGTGTGGATTTTTATTGCGGGGCGTAATCGCCGTTGCCGCACCGGTGCGCTAAGGAGGCACTCCAGTTTTAGCTTTGTTTATTTGGTTTTTCCTCTTTCAAGCTTGGCTTCCAGCTGGTCAATCCTCTGCCAGATTTTGTTGGCCGCTTGCCAGGTTGGTGGTGGATCTGCATTCACCCTGTCCAGCAGGGCTGCCCGTAGACGCCTGTCTCTCACCAATTGTCCACCTCGACGCCTTGGGACTTTTACCGTTGGGATGGTGGTTAGGCGACTCTCTTTTTGTCGCCTCTGTTCCTCTGCCGCTCGCCTTGCTGGTTGGCGAGCCCAGTATTGCTCGATTGTGAGCGGTTTCGGGCCTGCCTGTGGATTGGCCGCTATGGCTGCAGCGATGATCTCGCTGTGGGTGTGGGTGTCATCTGTCGTCGTGTGGGTGTTTTCTTTTTTTCGCTTAATTGTTGCCGTTTTTGATTTGGCAGGATCGCCATGTAATGACGAGACAGTGGATGTGGTTTGAGAGAACCTTGCTGTTTCACAAATGTGGAGCAAGTGATGCATTTATTAGGCGACAGACCTGTATTTATATCAGAACGTTATAATGTATTCTTATGGATCTAATTGGTTTTACATTGGAACTTAAGCTTATTTAAATGTATTTATTTAACGGTAAATAAAGTTTAGAGCTGAACTTAACAATAGTGAAATGCCTATTATTAGACTGTAAGTATACCACAATCGGACTCCCATTGCAAATGCGTATACCTTATTATAGTTTGTAGCCCATTACTTTTCCGTCAGGCGTAATGAATACATTCGACAGAATCCATTTAGCTGTGCGCCGCTGGGCTGGTACTTCATTTTTGGCATCCTTTATATGAGTTTCAGCCAAGAATTTAAGACAGACCCGACCTTCTACGTCATGAGCTTATTTCAGTACTGAGGGGTGAGATTCATGGAAGAACTAAGACATGCCTGAACTCAGGCATGCAATTCAGTTGTTCCTACTGCACAGGTCTGAATCAGACCAGATACATTTAGTTCTAAACCGCAGGACAGGAAAATTCCTGTCAGGAATTCGTTTTTCATTATTGATATTTGTACTTTTCGAAGACGCTGTAACATCGGTATGACTATTTGGAAAGTAAAGTCAAGATCACAGCCGCCAAATGTTGAGCTTCCCTCAATATCTTGGCTTGTGTGCTTTGAATTTTTCACAAAAGAAGGGGACCCCTACAGTTTCACGACGAATCCGATCGGCAGAGTTTTGAGAAGCTTTTTCATGTCTAGTTACTTCACAGCTGGCGCCAACAAACTGGTAAAGGTAACCGGTGGTATAAGTTATTTAAAGCAGAAAAAATCGTATTCCTTAGATGTCCCGAGGCGGGATCGAAACCACGACCTCTGGTACAGTTGGCAAACACACTTACTACAGCGCCACACCCGGCTATTATCATATTGGAAAACAGAAAAAGCTTGAATTTCTGGCGTCGTAAATTATATAGAGCGTTTATTTTAAGCGATATCACATAATTTATTAATTTAAAATGCCATAAAACTTACCTCTTGTACTTTCAAAGGTATCTCAGTAATATTTCCACGTACATTTATTTGCCGAAGTAAGAGAGCCGTTCGAAGGTCATTTAAATTTAAGCCCAAAAGTTTTGAGAGTGTCTCGATTATTTCTAGATCTGCATTCGTAAAATCGCATCTTTCTCCATCTATGTCTTTAAATTCGATGTTACCTAACCATAAAATAGAGCTTAATACTTTGAAAACGCCATCAATTATCGCCTGGGGAATTTGTAAGACTGCAAACGCCATAGTCAGTGCATTAAATTTCTTTGACTCAAGGTTTAAGTCTATTGAAATACCTTCCGAAGTATTTAGATATTTGTAAAATTCGGGTGATCTTAAGTGGAAGGTCTGTGATATTTCTACATTTTTTCGACCTTGAGCTACCAATTGATACATCACGTGATAGTTTTGCTCTCCGTGACTTTGAAAAGTAATTCGAGACTGTTCCAGTAGGTAATCCTGTATGACGCAACCTTTGATACAATGAGCATCATCAAAACACACTTGCATAAATTTTCCAAATCGGGAACTATTATCGTTTCGGACTGTTCTTGCATTCCCTAAAAATAAAGAAAAAGGTTATAAAAATTAATGGTTATATGATCTAAGCTCTTCTCAAGTTGATTTTTTATTACACAAATCTATATAACTTTGCACCAGTGCTAAAGACAGAACGTTTCAATTATACTTAAGCAGAAAAACTTATGCAGCGAGCCGCATAAAAAGCTTCATCGAAAAGAAAACTAGAAGGCAAAGAAACTTCGGCGATTCCAAAGTTTTTCTTATTACTTCAATTCCGTTCTGTGTTTAGTTTGAGCCCGCATTCATATTAGAAACGAGAGCGTAAGTTAAAGTCGGACCTGCCCGACTTTGAAATCCCAGTTACTCAGTGGAATTAGTGCTTAATAACCTCTTCTTATGTTTATTAACAGAGCTTTCGGTTATGTGAGGTTGCGATGGCAAAGAGCGACAATTCGCCCTCCCTCTTAGGCCTCTTTGGCCCCATTGCGATACTCTTTTCCCTGTTAGCAATGGCAGTTTCCTCTTGTTTAACCTGCATGTCTGCAGAAGTCATGATGAGTTACGCCTAGGCGTGCAGCGGGTCTGCGATAAGACAGTGATCCGTTAAGGTACCCTTCAGAAGCGATATATTTTCCCTTCTGTGGCGTAAGTAATAAGAGAAAACTTGGTTGATTTCATATGGAGCGTCTGCTCCTTTGTGAGTCTTTATTCAGAATAATCTTTATATCTTCATGTTGGGCTTTGCTAACCCGAAACATGCAATACTTTTATCCATGTCTTATATTTATGTGTTAGTTTACTGGTGTATACATATGTATGCAGAGGGCATACATATGCTGTATATATCTTGACCACTTGAGCTGCAAAGTGCATGCTCAGCATTCCCACGCGCCGCGATCGGCTTATGTATAAGCGATAGATCGTATTTCTTGTGCGCTGGAATGTGTATGTGTGTAAGTGTGGTCTTTTGGGTATTTGTATATTTATTATCATTATGACAGAGTGTCACATTGTATGTAATTATTGTTATACCCTTTGATTTGAATTGCTGGCAGGGTAGGTATACTACACCTCCCTTTTTAAAGAAATGACGTAATACATGTAGTCATTTGTAGATTGTTAGTTTAGTGTAAAAATATAATTAATAGTAAAAATAATAATTATTTAAAAAAAATTTTTTTTTTTGTTTTGTTTTTTTTTTTCTTTCTTATTTTATAAGTGTATTGAAATGTGTTATCTCTTGTTTTAAAATATTTGTGTTTGTTGATAAAAATATTTTTTTTTTTTTTTATTTTACTTTACTTTAACTCCATTCAAATTTAAATTTTCATTCGATTTTCATAAAAGAATTTAAATTTACTTTATTTTATTCCCATTTGTTTTTCATTATATCATTATACCATATTTTTTTTTTTTGTTAGGTTGATCAGACCTGTTTTTTTTTTTTTTTATTGAAACGTTTCATTGAATATATATTTTTAACCTATCCTTATGTACTTTTTGTATCTTATTCTTACTATCTTTAATGTAAATGTTATTATTATCTTCTATTTTTTCTACTATATATGGTCCTAAATATACTGGCTCTAATTTGTGGCCTGCTTCATTTCTTAAAAGTACCTTATCTCCTACTTTTAATTCAAAATTTTTTGTTTTCATATCGTATGCTAATTTCCTATAAGCCTTGGCTTTTTCTAACATAATTCTAGCTCGTTTGTATGCTATTTCTAATCTAAACTTTATTTCCTTAGAGTAGTCATCTAGATTATAAATAGGATCTATGTAATTAGTTTTATTTAAATCTATGAACTGTTTTGGTAATCTGCCAAATACTAGTTCGTATGGACAATACTCATGCGTTGCTGATGGTGTCGTGTTGAAACAATAAGTGAAATATTGAATCCAGTCATCCCAATCAGTTTTGTCTGCAGAGATGTATGAACGAATGTATTCATTGAATGTTCGATGACTTCGTTCTATTGTCCCTAATGTTTGGTGATGATATGCAGTAGAGGTGAGATTCTCGATCTTCAAATACTTGCATAAATCGGTTAAAATCTGGTTTTTATACTCTGTTCCCATGTCCGAAATGAACGTCTTCATTGGACCGAACTTGAGTATGAAATTTTAAAATATAGCCTTTGCGACATTATTTGCGCTTTTAATTGGAATGGCTGTTAAATATTTTGTAAGGTCACAGATTAATGTGACTATATATTCATTGCCATTTTCTGATTTAGGTAGTGGACCCACTGTATCCACTATCACTATATCGAATGCATTCACAGGTGTTTCTGTGAGAGTCAAAGGAGTTTTAGTGTGTGTCTTTGTTTTAGACATTTGGCATTTTTGACATCTACGTACGTACTCTTTTATATGACGTGTCATATTTTTCCAGTAGTAGTGTCTTTTTATTTTTGCTAGCGTTCTTGTTATGCCACTGTGGCCTCCTTGAATTGGGTCGTCATGGTAAGTAGACAATATTTGTTGAATCTCTTTTTCATCTGTTATTTGGGTCACCGGCTGGAGTAGCGCTACTCTTAATGATTTTAATATTTCATTGCCCATTTTTTTAAAAGAATCTATCGAAACTGATTCAAAGATTTTTTCGCTCGGTGCCACTTTGAGTTTGCTGATTTTCAATAGACCGACCTCTTTTTCGAGCCTTTAGAAATACTGACCTAAGTCGAGAATTCCATTGGTATATAAATCGCTAACTTCAATTCTTGCGATAATTTTATTTCCATGTTTAAATAATCATTTAGATTCTGTTATGCGCAAGGTCACTACTTTTCGTACTTCATCATTTGTAATGACTTCATGTACGTTGGGCTTGGATACATTTTTATGACTTTGCCTTGGCAGAAGTTCATAATTTTCTACTGTACAGTTTTTAGTTTGTCTACTTTGTCGCCTGGTAGTGACTTTCAGGACTTTATGTTGTATGTCTTTTAGTTCTTTTATAGTTATACGCGAAAGTGCGTCTGCTACAAAATTGTCTTTCCCTTTTAGGTATTCTACTGTGAAGTCATATTCTTCAAGCTCTAGCCGCATGCGAGTTAATTTCGAACTGGGATTGGTCATAGAAAAAAGGTATTTTAATGGTCTGTGATCCGTTTTAACAGTAAAGTGTTTGCCATAAATATATGGTCTGAAATGGGTAATTGCCCAATGAATTGCTGCTAACTATTGTTCTGTTGTGCTTTTATTGCTTTCCCCCTTTGTAAATGCACGAGATGCATAAGCTATTGGGAGTTGAATTCCTTCACGGTTCTGAGTTAGAACTGCTCCGCAAGCTTGTTTACTAGCATCTGTTATAATGCAAAATTCTTTGCGAAAATCTGGATATTGTAATAATGTGGGATGCATAAGCTTTTCTTTTAGGTATTGGAATGCATTTTGGCATTCACTTGACCATTCAAAAGGAACATTCTTTTTACATAATCTAGTTATGTGCCGTGAATAATCGGCACCCTGCAGCAATTCAAATCAAAGGGTATAACAATAATTACATACAATGTGACACTCTGTCATAATGATAATAAATATACAAATACCCAAAAGACCACACTTACACACATACACATTCCAGCGCACAAGAAATACGATCTATCGCTTATACATAAGCCGATCGCGGCGCGTGGGAATGCTGAGCATGCACTTTGCAGCTCAAGTGGTCAAGATATATACAGCATATGTATGCCCTCTGCATACATATGTATACACCAGTAAACTAACACATAAATATAAGACATAGATATAAGTATTGCATGTTTCGGGTTAGCAAAGCCCAACATGAAGATATAAAGATTATTCTGAATAAAGACACACAAAGGAGCAGACGCTCCATATGAAATCAACCAAGTTTTCTCTTATTACATGGCGACCGTGATAAGTTTCACGAAGCTGTAATGGAATTATAAAAACATTATTCAAAAAACACTTTAAAAGTGCAACAATATATAAACAATACGCAAAAATGTGCGACAACTAAAAAACACATTAAAAGTGCAACAATATACAAACAATACGCAAAAATGTGCGACAATTAAAAATATTGAAATGTGTGTGTATTCTGATTAACACTTTAAAATACATAAAGAAAATTCTACCAAACAAAAAGGCAAATTAAAAGTGAAACAACACATGCGTAGCCTGTGCGATGACCAGCGCCGGCACCGCTTAACGCGTCAAGTTAAGCCTTATGAGTGACGACAACGTTGATTCTGCTCCCATTGAGCAAAGGGAAGCACCTTCCATTCAGGAGTACCTGGAGGTGTTTCCAAACGATGGACCACGCCCACTCACAATAGCTGAGTACCGGGCACGGCAGGAAAGAAAACCAGCAGAGAAAAAGAAGACAAAACGTGGAGGACAAGTGAGAAAACTACTGCAACAGAAGCGCCTGCAACAAGATTTGCTGGCGGTAGCGACGACACCAGAGGACCGAGAGCGCTACATAAAGCGCATCAACGAATTAAAAGCTGAATTAAAACTTCGCAACCGAGCGAAGCCACGCAAGGGGGCCGCAAACATGCGTAAGCCTTAACTTGCCATAGATTTAATATCTACATGCGAATTGAAGCACGTCAGTGCAAGTCGCAAAACACTAAAACCTGTTAGGCTTTCATTACTAACATATGTGGTTGGAGAATTTTTTTTATATATATGAAATGTAATTTGAATTGTGAGCCAACCACATAAACTAAACAACTAACTTTTCCACGTCTCTGGCGCTGAGTATTTATACTTAGCTGCGTTTAGAATCTCTGTGTAATTGATAAATATTGCAACAAGTTCACTGCAATGAAAATATCACTCCAATCTTTATTTTCGATTTTCAAAGCGAGGAATATATTTCTTCTTTCTTTATAAATCCCATATAAAAAGAAAAAAGATTAAATGAAAACTAAACTAAGATTTTGAAGATAAAATTCATTATTCTTTCATGAACGTTAGATCAAAAAAAAATTTTCTTTTCATTGAATATATACAAAGACAATTAGAACTACATAATGGGGTGGTTTAGTGATTCCAGTGAAGCAAAGGACAATACTGCAAACGTTGTAAGCAACGTAAAGATAATTGATCATACGGATGACATAAACGCATTGTGGATCCTATTATTAATTATCACGATAGTATTGGTTTTGCAATTTCTGCTTACACTCTATGTTAAGCATAACAAAATTATCAAGAAAAGATACACGAGCAGAGCAAATAACCTGGATAGGGTATAAATAGCGCAGAAAATTAAAAATTCAAAGTACTTCAAATACATCATAGTTTCTCTATCGGGGCTAAAGAATATATATATATATATCTTTACACATCTTTAAAAATCGAGATAAATTCAAAATGCATCCACGCATTAAAGGCCTTATACAAAAATTACTGGTCGATGATCCCAACTTTCTTTCAAAATTCCAACATATAGTTGCCGAACAACCAACGACAATATATGAGTTGGAAAAAAATTTATATGAGCACTTATGCAATGCAACATTCTCCATTTCTTGGATGTCATCCAAAAGAGAAAGCATTGGTAATCTCATATATGCCAAATATCAAAGTGGAAGAGATCTACACAGATCATCCAATATTGGGAAAGGCAGTAGATTACGTTGCGTATAAATATTAATGGATTGGCGAAAAGTAAGTGCCACCATTACCGAGCAACGAGCAGAATTTCAAAAGTCATTGAAATGCCTAAATAAAACTGCACCAGTCTCCAATAATACGAAACTCAAACACTTTCGAGTACTGGTGAATTCATTCAATACAGTACGCCAAATTGTAATTGACAATTTGGGGAAATGTGATTCGTTACAGTCCATACAATTAAAGGACGTAATAAAAAGGCTTAAGGAAAATCTCCTTTATGTCGCAGAACGGCACAACTTACACATTTTAGTGCCCAATACTCTAAATTTTCCAGCCGAGTTCGATGAATCGGTTCTACTAGAACCAGATACCGAACTAGAAAGTATTGATTTCAAAGATCCGATGACCTCAGAGGTATCAAAAATACCCCGAATCATCAGATCAAGTTAGCTCTGAATCTGATAGTGACATCGAAACACTAAAAGAAAGCGATCCAATCGAAACAAAACCGGAAACGACAACAATTTCAGAAATGGCACAAACAGTTACAGAATTTATCAAGCTAGCCACATCTCTACTACCAGAGTTTGATGGTAAGCCGGAAAATCGGCAAAGTTTTCTAGATTCTCTGAATCTATTGGATACTTTAAAAGGCACACATGAGCCAACAGCCATAAGCCTTATTAAAACAAAACTAAAAGGCCATGCAAGAAATCTAATAAGTAATGAGCAGACAATTGCTGCTATCATTACGCAACTGTCAACTGCAGTAAAAGGAGAATTGGTAGAAGTTGTATCTGCCAAGCTACTTAATCTGCAACAGAAAAACAAAACGGCTAACCAATACACCCAAGAGGTGGAAAAACTGGCAAAGGAAGGAGCCTATGTCACTGAAGGTCTAAGCCAATCACTTGCTAACAAATACAGCACAACAACAGCTGTAAAAGCTATGACACAAAATTGTTCGATTGATAAGGTAAAACTTATCATGCAGGCAGGCACATTCACAAATATGAATGATGCCGTCTCCAAATTCGTCAATAGTTGCACGGAGATAACAGGTCAAAGTAACACTGTCCTGTATTATCGACGAGGTGCAAACAACAATAATAGAGGAGGCCGAGGTTATAATCGTGGCAGAAATTACAACCACAACAGTTACAACCGAGGCTGTAACAACAACAACAATAGTTACAATAACCGTGGAGGAAGACGCAGGCCAAAATCGGGGAAGAGGCCGAGGTAACTCCAACCAAGGTTATAATAATAACAACGTAAGAGTGGCGCAAAATGCGTCGGAAAACCCTCAGAACCCTTTAGGAAACAATCAATAAATGTAAAAGTTCATTTAATCAATTATAGTCTTAATATATTTGTCACCTTTTGTAATCACCTAACTCATAATAAACTCACATTCCTAATAGATACTGGTGCAGATATCTCACTACTAAAAATAAATTCAGATAATTTCCAAATTCAAAAAGATAAAATTATAAACATCCAAGGCATAGGCCAGGGTGTAATAAAATCTCAAGGAACAACTTCGATAGAACTTCAATCCACAAAATATATTATTCCACACGACTTTCATTTAGTAGACTCAGATTTTTCAATACCATGTGATGGAATAATAGGCATTGATTTTATTAAAAAATTCAATTGCCAATTAGACTTCAAACCAAACGAAGACTGGTTTATAATTAGACCTCAAAACTTAAATTATCCTATTTATGTTCCAATAACATATAGTGCTGGCAACAATACAGTTCTTCTGCCAGCCAGATCCCAAGTAATTCGAAAAATAGAGATTAATTCAGTAAACGATTATATATTTGTTCCAAATCAAGAAATACATAATGGAATTTATGTTGCAAATACAATAGCAGCATCCAAACATGTATACATTCGCCTTCTAAACACAACTAATTTCGACCAATTGGTCAAAGTAAACAAAATTGAATATGAAAATCTAACAGATTACGATATTCATATAACTAATCCAATAAACAGGTCCGAACAAGTACTTTCAAAGTTAAAGAAAAATTTTCCAGAACAATTCAGAAATCAATTAACAAAATTATGCACCAAGTATAGTGATGTGTTCGGACTGGAAACCGAACCAATAGCGACAAATAATTTCTATAAACAAACATTAAGACTGAAAGATGATGAACCCATTTATATCAAAAACTACAGAAGCCCGCATAGCCATGTTGAGGAAATCCAAAAACAAGTAGGAAAATTAATAAACGATAAAATCGTAGAACCGTCTGTGTCCGAATATAACAGCCCACTCTTTACCAAATTCGGAAGAAAAGAAATGGCGATTAGTAATTGACTATCGTCAAATCAACAAAAAATTACTTTCTGATAAATTCCCGCTCCCCAGAATTGATGATATTCTAGACCAACTGGGTAGAGCTAAATATTTTTCATGCCTTGACTTAATGTCAGGCTTTCATCAAATTGAACTTGAAGAAAATTCAAGAAACATAACATCTTTTTCAACGAGCAATGGCTCATATCGCTTCACGCGATTACCATTTGGTCTTAAAATAGCACCAAATTCATTTCAGAGAATGATGACAATAGCATTCTCGGGTTTAGAACCCTCTCAGGCATTCCTTTATATGGATGACTTAATGGTGATAGGATGTTCCGAAAAACACATGCTTAAAAACTTAACTGATGTTTTTAATGTATGTAGGAAATATAACCTTAAGTTGCATCCAGAAAAATGTTCATTTTTTATGCATGAAGTGACATTCTTAGGTCACAAATGCACTGACAAAGGAGTATTGCCAGATGACAAGAAATTTGAAGTCATCAAAAATTATCCTGTCCCTCACGATGTTTTCGATGTTTTGAAAGTATAACATCGATGAAACGTCGATTTTTTTAAAATTTTAAGTATTTGCTAGGGTACATTCACGAAGCACTTTTTTGCTACAGATTAAGTTGTCCCACTCGGTCGGCTTGGAATGCAGAAGTCGTATGAGTTGGTGAACATAGTTTGTGGGATAGGGTAATCACTATTTAACGATATACCCGATTGGTCACTGACTATGGTGGAGTGTCTCGAATTACCCCGTTCCAGGCATCGGACTCTTTTAGTCTAAGGTCTGTTGTTGTAGCCACTTGCTTTGACAAATAGTATTTAGCGCTTTTGTTGGTGTTGTTCGGAGATTCCCGCACTTCTCTGTACCATAATCTAATTGTTGAGGGCTGGTTGTTTCTCAAGCACTGTCCACCAAACTAGTGCTCCGGGAACTGGAAAAACCCCATTTGCGGCCTATTGCATTTTTGCTAGAGAAAAGGTCAATGGTTGCCTTTTTTATGCGTTCGTTTATGTTGACATTCCAAAGTAGTTTCGTATCCAGAATGGCCCTGAAGTATTTGGTATTGTCTACAAATTCAAGGTTTACTCCATTGATATTTGACAAGATCAGGAATTTTGTACCTCTTGGTAAAAAGCCCTAGTTCCGTCTTCGCTGGGTTTACGCCCAAGTCGCAAGATATTGCCCACTGAGCGAGTGTATCCAGTGAGATCTGCATGAGGTCACACCGCGTCTGTGGAAATATTCCACATTTAAGAATAGAAATATCGTCGACGTAAGCCACCACCCCCCGATAACTGTTACTGTTAACTGTGGTGGCTTTATGTTGGACGTTATGAAATGCACTTTCAATGTCGAACAAGAAAGAATGTCAGTCCAGCCAGAATATAAAATACTCTGTACCAACGAAATTATACGATTAGTACAAATTTTGATGCTGCAGTTGCAGCTGAAAGCAGCGCTGCTACTGCGCTGCAGCAGCGAACAGTCTTTTGATCATAACTCGACAACTGATCATCCGATCTTCACCATTCCTTTGGTGGATCGATAAGTTATCCTGATTACTTCCATCGAATCGAACCATCTATCTTTAAAACTGTGGGAGATATGACTTTTTTTCTAAATTGCGGGGGCGGGAATTTGAATTGAATTGAAAATAAACTAGATCCGCCTGCAGACATAAGAAACATATGTCCCATACATGTCAAACCTCTATCTCTTACCATCTCTGAGATCTGTGCGTTCATACGGACAGACAGGCGGTCAGGACGGACATGACTCGGTTGTTGATGCTGATCAAGAATATATGTTCTTTATGGGATCGGAGATGCTTCCTTCTGGCTGTTACATACTTTTGCACAGACTTATAATACTCTTAGTATCTACGGTACAGAGTATAACAAGTAAGGGCGCCGCAGTCGAGTTTCCCTACAAAATACCCAGTTCATTTGTTTTTGAGTTTTTGAAGATGAATGTAACCGGTTTTTGTAACAGCTATTTAATTGTCATCCTGAATGAAGGCAACACTTTTTTCTAGTCCTGATTAACAACTAGGGCTGTGGTCTTATCAGCTCAATTGTTTCGCTTATAGCTCCGGTGTCTTTTGTCCGATCTGATTGTACTGAATAGATAGATATTGGGCTTAGCTTGATGTAAACTAAACCACGAGGCTCTAACTTGAAAATTGTGGATCTGACGGTTTTTTGGCGAAAAGAGGGAGACGGGTGGAATTTTCCAAATCTGAAACAAACTTGATCTGCGTACGGCATACATATACCTTCATGCAAAATTTAGTGGCTCTCTCTTATAGTCTCTGAGATCGACGCGTTCATACAGACAGACAGACAGACGGACAGACTGTCAGACTGACGGACGGACATTGCTTTATCGACTTGACTGTTCATGCTGATCTAGAATATATATACTTTATGGGGTCGGAAATGTTTCCTTCTCCCTGTTACATACATTCGCCCAACTTCATGATCCCCCTTTTCCAATTTTCAATGGGAACAGGGTATAAAAATGCTACTAGGGAATTATCTTTTACTTAAAGAGATCTTTCAATCCCTAAGACCAGAGAGTACTGGTTTTGGTGGACCAACATTTGCTATAAGCATGTGTGCGTGCAAGATGAGAGGGACTTATAATTTGCCTCTATAAGTCTCTCAAGAGTTTTGAGTAGAAATGAGGATATGCTGATTTGCCTATAATCGTTTGGTTTCACATGTGAAGCTTTGCGAGCCTTCGGTATGAATACCACTTTAGTTTGTCTTCATTTGGTGGGGATATTGTTGATCTTGAGACAGTAACATATATTGTGTTAAGCCAAGTCATTGTGACATTGCCAATGCTGTGAGATTCGATTTCCCACTTAATTATGGTCTCTGTGACCATTGACATGATTCGTAGAAAAGTCGGTTGGCTTAATTTAAGTTATTGAGGTAAGGGAGCACTCGGGAAAGTCAGTGCTTAACAGGAGATCTAGAGATTCTTCGCTTGAGTCGGTCCAGGTTTCGTCTGTTTTTTGCACGAGGCCTGGTGAGGTTTAGTGAGCTTGCCAGGATCTTTCTGAGCCGAGATGCATCAGAGGTGGATTTTATATTGCTACAGACTTCCTAATAGCTTTTTTAAAAGTGCTTAGCCCTTGTTTGAATAACTCCCAAGTGGTAGTTTGATCGTTATATTTGGCTACTTTGAAAGCATTTATGCATTTAGTGCTCTGGCAGCACCTTCCATGAAACCAATTTATCACAGAGGTCTTCGGAGATAAGAGTTATAAATCCCTATAACACTGCCATTTATTAACCGATCTGTATGAAAATTTCAGCACATATTCTACACTTGAATATGAACCTAATATATTTAAAATTGTAATAGTTATTCAACATTTTTTATTGCGTGGGCGGGGGCCGTCTTGGCACAAATTTTAAACAAACTTGACCTGCGTGCAGACAATAGGAGCCTGTAGAGAAATATCACTTGACTTGTCATACTGTCAAGATTTTTGGCAAACAGTCCGACGCTGAGTGGATGGAAATGCTTCAAAAGATGTCAAACCAAAAACAGGGACAAAACCCGCAAGCGCAATTAAAAGTTCGATTGAGCCCGGACGACAAAGCTCCCAAAAATAAATGTAGTGCACCCAATTCACAAACTGCCTTCTTATTACACCGCAGAGTAGCTATAGAGGAGACGCACAAACGGAGAAATTCAGTGCAATGTACCAATTGCCAAGAATTTGGACAACCTAAAGACTACTGCGCTCTGCGATGTGATTGTGTGGCAAACAAGGAGTATCCATAAGGCAAAAAACGCAGTAACTGTGGAGGTACCCACACGGCAAGCAACAGAGGTTGCCAAGTCTACAAAGATCTAAAGAATATGATTTTTACGCGCACCCTCGAAATCGACTGCTGGAGTCTTCTCACCAAAGCTACGAGATAATCTTTTGTCCCAACGCATTTCCTTCGCATGCCCTTTGAAACTTGGAACAGATAGAGCCGCACCCACTGCTGCAATTTCACTGGAAGCTCGAACTGAGCCAACTCTGTCAACAAAACAAGCGCATCAATCATCAAACTATAACACCTTGGAAACCATGTTTCTATCGTTACAGCAAACCCTGAAAATCTTTATGGTATATACGCAAAACGCAATGCAAGAACATATAAGAGCCCAAGGCACTGTCATTCAAATTTCTCGAAGACAATGAAAACGAAAATGCTTCTTGCGAAAAATTATTTTACGGACCCATATAATTTTCAACTATCGGGGTAGGGATTTTACGGCACAAATCACTCAGATCAATCAACAAGAAACCAGATCGATCACGTTGTAACTGACGGAAGGCATTCATCGAGTGTTCTAGAAGTACGTGTGTTTCTAGGAGCGAATATTGACTCGAAATAATACCTTGTTGCAGCGAAGGTGCGCACACTGCTCAGTGTGGCACATGTCACACCTTCCAGCTCACGTCGAAAGCAAAACGTTGAGAAGCTGCAATCACAACGGACAGCCGATGCCTACACATGGTAAGGTGCATGCACCTGCTCCTATGCAGAATATGGTCCGAAGAGAGAATGCCCAAAGATTGGAATCTTAGTGTATTTTGCCCAATTTTTAAAAAAGGAGACCCTGCAGTTTGCGTCAATTTTCGCGGTATAAGCGTTTTACCCATTGCATATAAAGCCGAGAATGAGCAAACTGAGCGGACCTTATCAGTGTGGCTTTAGACCTGTAAAAATCTACCACAGACCAGATATTCACATCACGACAAATCGTAGAGAAAACGCATGAGACAGAAATCGACACCCACCACCTTTTCGTTGACTTTAAAGCCGCAATTGACACTTCGATAAAGTCAAAGTTTTTTGAAGCCCTGTCTTCTTTTGTTATACCAGCAAAGTACGTTCGACTTTGCATGATTACGTTGAAAACCTCTCCGAGCCATTTGATACCAAGAGAGATACCTGCCTAAGGCAGGGTTACTTCCTATCTTGAAACTTCTTTAATCCACAGATGTAGTATATACTACGCCAGTGCCCAAATGCCAACACATCGGGCACAGGATGAAGCATCAGCGTCTGCGTTGGATAGGAAATGTTACTCGTATGGACCAAGATCCAGCAAAACAGGTGTACAAACGGAGAGCGAAAGATTTATGGAAGACGCCCAGGGTGGGACGAGCGAAGCTGAGATGGGGTGAACAAAGGAGTGATGAAAGATATCTTGAAGCTTGGTGTTACCAACTGGTGTCAGCTCGCTCAAGACAGAGGAGAGTGGCAGAAGCGGATCGCGGAGGCCTTCGGTTGTGATGACTATATCAATCCAGAGAAGAAGACAGATCCAAAGAAAATTCCTGATCTTATAGAGTTTGCTATAACAAGAAAAAGTACACAAGACTTGTTAACTTCAGAAGCCCTTGCAAATCTGTCGTCAGATCATTCACCAATAATATTCACTATTCTGGAATGCCCTCAGATCGGAGAATTTGCTCGAAGACTGAAATCACACAAGACAAAATGGTTCAAATACGAAGAATATATCAGCAGTCAAACCGATCTGGGCCCAACCATCATTAGCAAAGAAGACATTGAAAATTCAGTCCAAGCCCTCAGCTCTTTCTTTACTGCTGCGGCTTTCTACAAAAAATCCTTAAACAATAACAACAACAACACTTAAGCAAGATCGTTGATGAACGAACAGTTACATATAGAGAATAAAAAGAATGGCTGAGCTTTAGTTCGCCTACGGCAAATAATCGTCCGAGACTTGCAGAACGCGTTGTTTTCAAGGCACTCCAGGCTGAAGGGCAATTAGCCCTTCATGGCGCATATATCCAAAAATTATTCCCCTATGGAGAGCACATGCAGGCATAAAGACACCTGCACATGTAGACAGGCTTTTGAGGAATCAGAGTGGAAGCTTGTGCCCGCTGCGACGAAGAGAAGTCTTCGCACCCCACCTTAAAAATGTTTTTCACCCAAATCTACCAACGATTATGTTCTTCAATTGATTTCCGCCCCATCACAAACTGACCCAAAGATCATTCGCTTAAATAAAAATTGTTATTGGAAAACTAAATTCCAGAAAAGCACCCATACATTATACATATCTCAACACTTTTCAATGCTGTATTGCGATGTGGCTACTTTTCAAATCAGTGGAAGTCCACAACTATAATGATTCAGATACCAGGCAAGGATATAACACAATCATAATCATATAGACTCATTAGTCTGCTTCCATGCTTATCAAAACTACTTGAGAAGATATTACTCCGTAAAATGGATGCCCATGCACACAATCGCATTCCTTCACATCAGTTTGGGTTCCGAGTAAAATACGGGACTATTAAGCAAGTCAACCGTTTAACCAGATTTTCGGACTGCGTTTGAGCACCATTAGTATGCCACATCACGATGGCTAATCAACGCAACAAGACTTTCAGAAAGTCACCTAGATTACGAGGAAGAGTTTCTGGAGCATAAAGATCAAAAGTGTAATAACATGTCATTCACACTCAACAGATGCACCTGCCCCCTGTATCTTTAGGCGTGCACCAGAAGGCCAGAAGGCTTACAGGGCGCAAACACATACAGTCGAAAAAACTTAAATTAAAGTTAAGGCCTTTGTAGAAGTTGGGACCATTCCATGTCAATCCCATTAAATAAACTTAGTCAGGTTTTGCATTTATATTTATTAACTTTATTACACGAGGCACAAAGCGCACTCGGTCTTTGATGTTTTTATTCTTCGCTCCAATTTCGGATTGACTGCTTAGAATTATGGTACGCTTTGCTTAAGCTAAAGTCGCGCAGCTACGCTGGCAGCGGAGCGACTACATTATGTGTTTATTATTTACACAACGCTCAGAGCGGCGCTGTGCGGGAGAGAGTGTTATGTGCACATGGATTGGCTCATGTTAACTGCGCCGCCAGCTTATGCTAAATATGCCGACGCAGCACTTATGAAGTTTGAAGGATCATATTTCTTTGACTTTAAGCGTGGGACTTGAATGTACATAAACATTGCAACAAAGTGTAACAATGTGTGTAAGTTAAAATGTACTGGGTACAGTGGGTACTTTATTTGTGTGCATACCACATCTCCCTCCTTTGTAAAGTAACGTAATAAAATGATGTTATTTTAGTGATAATTATTGTATATATATATTTTTTTTTTATATATTTAAATTTTTAACCTATCCTTATGGACTGTTTGCTTTTTATTCTTATTGTCTGAAATGATTATATTATCTATATTTTCTATCTTTTCCACTTTATACGGTCCCGTATATTTAAAATCTAATTTATGGCCTGCTTCGTTTTTTAATAAAACTTTATCGTCTATTGATAAACTTATATATTTTGCTTTAGAATCCTATAGTTCCTTATTTTTCTCTTATTTTCTTCTAATATAATCCTAGCTCGCTTATATGCTAATTCTAATCTATATTTTGACTCTTTTGCATAGTCATCTACGTTATATAATGGATTAATGTGGTTATCCATGCTATTAAATGATTTGTTATCGCTAGGTTTTCTGCTAAATACTAATTCATAGGGACAATAATTGTGTGTTGTGGATGGTGTGGTGTTAAAACAATATACAAAGTATTATAACCAAACATCCCAATCAGTTTGTCAACCGATATGTAAGAACGAATGTATTCGTTGAATGTTCTATGGCTTCTTTCCACAGATCCTAAAGTCTGGTGATGATGATTATGTTTTGGATACCAAGATATTTACATAAATCATTGATAACTGAATTCTTATATTCCGTTCCCATGTCCGTAATAAACGTCGTCATTGGACCGTACTTCAGAATAAAAGATTCAAAAATAGCTTTTGCTACTGTCTTAGCACTTTTGTCAGGTATTGGTATGGCAACAAGGTATTTTGTTAAGTCACAAATTAAAGTGATAGCATATTCATTTCCTTGCTCTGATTTTGGTAATGGACCGATCGTATCCACTATTACTCTATCAAATGCCATTAATGGACTTTCAGTTATTGTCAAAGGAGTTTTAGTATGGGTAGTAATTTTACTTTTTTGACATGTTGGACATTTTCTCACGTAAGATTTTATATCTCGTGACATGTTTTTTCAATAGAAATAACGTTTTATTTTCGACGTCGTTTTTGTTATTCCTGTATGTCCTCCTTGTATTGGACTATCATGATATGTAGACATTATTTCTTCGATTTGTTTTTTATTTTCATTTTTTATTGTGGTCACCGGCTGGAGTAGCGCTACTCTTAGATTTTTTAGTATTTTATTGCCCATATTTTATAAAGAATCAATTGAAACGTGTTCAAAGATTTCTTCACACGGTGCCATTTTTCGTTGAATAATTCCATGCATACCCGCATCTTTTTCAACCCTCCAAACTCAAACTCCATTAGTATATAGGTCATCATCATTAATTCTTGCAATTACATTTTTTCCATGTTTCAAGAAACATTTTAATAAATTTACTTGCAAGGTCACTATTTTTTTAACATCTTCATTTCGAATGACGTTATATATTTTGGGCTTCGAAGTGTTCGGTTGCTTGTGCAATTCCGAATCTATTCCTGCGCATAATTTTTTATGTCTATATTCGCTTCTTGTAGTGACTTTTAGGATTTGTTTTGGTATTTCTTTAAGTTGATCAATGGTTATTCTATATAACGCATCTGCAACATGATTGTTCTTTCCCTTAAGATTTTCGACTGTAAATTGGTATTCTTCTAAATCAAGTCTCATTCTTGTTAATTATGAGCTTGGATTTGTCATTGAAAATAGAAACGTTAGAGGTCTATGATCTGTTTTAACTGTAAAATGTTTTCCATATATATATGGTCTGAAATAATTTATTGAAATATGTATTGCGGTTAATTCTTGTTCTGTGGTGTTTTTATAAGATTCGCCTTTGGTAAATGATCGTGAAGCATATGCAACTGTAAGTTGTAGTCCGTTGCTTTCTTGAGTTAATACGGCTCCACAAGCATGTTTACTTGCGTCCGTGATGATACAAAATTCTTTGGAAAAATCTGGATATTGCAGTAATGTCGGGGACATTAATTTTTCTTTTTAATAATCGAAAGCTTCTTGACATTGAGGCGTCCATTCGAACTTAACATTCTTTTTACATAAGTATGCGATGTGGCGGGAATAATCCGCGAAGTTTTTGATAAATCGACGATAATAGTTACAAAATGCAACGAATCTTCTATCACTGTCTGCGTCAGCAGGTACTGGATAATTTTTTATGACTTCATACTCTTTGTCATCAGGTAAAATTCCTAAAATTCTTGACTAGTGCATTTATGGCCCAGAAATGTAACTTCATGCATGAAGAATGTACATTTTTCGGGGTGTAATTTTAAATTATGTTTTCTGCACAATTCAAATACGTCAGTTAAATTTTTTAGCATGTGCTTTTCTGAGCAACCGATGACTATTAAATCGTCCATATAAAGGAACGCTTGAGAGGGATTTAATCCTGAAAATGATAATGTCATCATTCTTTGGAAAGAATTTGGTGCTATTTTCAATACATAGGGTAATCGTGTGAAACGATAAGAACCGTAGCTCGTCGAAAATGAAGCTATGTTTCTTGAATATTCGTTTAATTCTATCTGATGGAATCCAGACATTAAATCTAAACATGAAAAATATTTAGCTCTTCCCAATTGGTCTAGAATATCGTCTATTCTTGGTAATGGGAATTTATCTGCCAATAGTTTCTTATTTATCTGGCGGTAACCAACTAATAATCGCCATCTTTTTGTGTCTGAGTCGGGTAGTGATTTTTTTGGAACTAAAAGCAATGGGCTGTTGTATTCTGACACTGATGGTTCTACAATGTTATCTTTGATTAATTTTTCAACTTGTTTTACAATTTCGTCTTTTTGACTGTGGGGGTTTCTGTAGTTTTTTATATAGACTGGTTCATCATCTTTCAATCTCAATTTTTGCTCATAGAAATTATTTGTTGTGATTGGTTCTTTTTCCAATCCGAATATGTCAGTATACTTCGAACACAATTCTGTCAAAAATCCTTTGAGACGGGAAGTTCTTTTTTAATTGAGATAATACTAATTATTTTCTTTGTTGATCATTTATCTGTGATATTTCATAGTTTTGAAGTGGTTCATATTGGAGGTTGTCTAATTTTAGAACTTGAGTTTGGTTCGTTGTATTTAGTATGCGAACAAATGCCTTTTGTGTATTGGAAATCGTATTTGCAATGAAAATACCTTTTTGAATTTCTTGATTTGGTATTAAAATCTTTTCGTCATCTGTATTTAGTGTAATTTGTCTTATTACTGCGGACTAGGGTTGTGAAAATATGTAAAAAATATCGTATCGATGATTATCATTTTTTAAAAATATCATCAGGTTTTTGCAATATTTATCACCAAAATATATCGATATATCTGATATTTTTGATATTTTTATATTTCAGTATAAAAATCTTAAACCCCCCAAAATAACATTAACTTTAAATGCATTATAATTATTTTGAGCTTTTTATTAATTAAAAATAAAACAATAAACTTTTTTCTATTAAAGAACAGAGATCAGAAGTAAAAACTTAAAAGACTTCATTTCATTTTTTAAACAATGAAAAAGTTCAATTTTCTAGAAAAATGTGATATATTGGAAACATGATTTTACCTCCAAAATTATTTACAAAGCAACGAAATTCGCGGAAAGTACACACACATACAAATGCATAAGAATATAAAGGCTTCCCAGTCGGACTTTTCATCATGAAAAATGTACTTTCTCATGCTTACTTTTCACGTAATTAGGCATGACAAATCCTGAGCCTTGGGGTTTTAACCGTTACCGTTTAGGTGACGTCATCAGCCTTCAGGTTCTTTACTTTCTTAGTACTCCAGATGTACTTACTTTGTATATCGTAGGTGGGAAGACATGAGACGTTCGCTGACAAACCCCTGAGTTTTTCATGTTTTCGAATGAAATTTCAGACATTTAGCCTTACAAATACCTGAGAAAATAACGTGTGAGTTTTTCATGATATGTTAAGGGCTAATATCATGCAAAAAAGTCATGTAGAGACTATTTACGTGAAATATCATGCCACCGGGTGTACTGATTCTTCTCAACACATGACGCAAAGTCCGACTGGGTAACCCAGTTCATCATGAAAAAAGGTACTTTCTCATGCTTACTTTTCACGTAATAAGGCATGAGAAAACCTGAGCCTTCGGCTTCGTTTTGCAATGGAAGCGCCGAAAAACTCAGGGGTTTTAACCGTTTCCGTTTAAGTGACGTCATCAGCCTTCGGGTTCTTTACTTTCTTAGTACTCCAGATGTACTTACTTTGTATATCGAAGGAAGACATGAGACGGTCGCTTACGAACCCCTGAGTTTTTCATGTTTTCGAATGAAATTTCAGACCTTTAGCCTTACGTACTTATTTTTCTCAACAGATGACGCAAAGTCCGACTGGGTTAGTGACGTGCACACACACACACTGTCAAAAAATTGCGCGGGAAAATTCTCAAGACTTTCTGGCATTACATTTTTTCTTACATTAACACATGTTGAATACGCTTGCGCCGGGTGCTTGTTCCTCAAATGTGACAGGAGATTAGTGGTGTTGCCACTTGACTTAATTACTTTTGCACAAAGGCTGCATGTGGCATTATGTGCGTTTATGTTTGTGTAAAAGCTCCTTGCCCTCGCTCATCTTCTCTTTTTAAGATTTCTAAGTGTAGTGTGACCAACCACAATATCAAAAAATATATTTCCAAATAATATCGATATGTGATATATCAGGAAAAAAAATATTTCGATATAAATATTTATTTTTTTGTAAAAAATATCGATATATTGATATTTTGATATATTATCAGCAAGCCTACTGCGGACCGACATGGAATGACGATTTCGTTGCTGTCTGTATTATAGACAATTGGAATGTGTATTGAAGATTGTAAATTATTTGGTCTTAGTATTAAAGAATCGCTGTCTGGAGTGAAGTCGAACCTTTTCCTATTCCAGTTATTTGTGTAATATGAGTGTGATCGATATCCTGAAATATATCGGAATTTTCTTTCATAATTGAAATATCTGATCCTGTATCTATTAAAAATGTAAATAGTTTTCCTGTGTGTTCATTTTTTAAATTTATAAAAATATTTAAACTGAGATTGAGAGTGTGAATTTTTGCGTCTATTGGTTCTGAATACTTAAGGGATTCTTCTGGTTTTCCGACGTGCTTTGTGCATGTCTGACGTTATTATTTCTGTTGTTATTGTTGTTTTGGCTATTTTGATTATTTTGGTTGCCTCGATTTCCATTGTTGAAATTTCCTCGATTGGCATTATTGTCATTTTGATTGAAGCCTCTGTAATTTCCTAAAAAGTTTCCACGGCCTCTATTGTTACCTCTGTATTTGTTATTTTGGTAACCATTATTGTTTTGGTAATTATTATTATTATGGAAGTTACCTCTTCCACGGTAATTACCTCTGAAGTTATTACCTCTATAGCCATGTCCTCTTTGGGTATATAGTACCGAGCTTGCGTTGCCCGTCATTTCTGTACTACAATGTATATATTTGGTAATGGCTTTGTTCATTGTTTTGAATGTGCCTGCTTCCAAAATAGTTTTCAATTTACCATGCTCACAGTTTTTGATCATGGTCGTTATGGCTTCTTTTGTGCTGAAGGTATCAGCATGCTCTGCTATAAGTCCTTCATCGATATACGCCGACTCTAACAATTTACGTAAGTTTTCTATTTCGTTTGTAAATTGTGTGGCTGTTTTTTCCTTTTGGAAAACATTTGCCATCTTGGCCTCGACTACATCGGATGATTCACCGATAATTGTAGCCAGCAATTTTTTAATAATCACGTCGATTGTTGTTTCATTTTGGACTTTGTATAGAGTTGAGCCGACTATTTTTGATTTTATCACTTCTACAGCAAGTCCTTCATATGGTCCTTTTGTATCCAACTTTATGCTATTAAAAATCTTTGTAGATGCAATTTTTTACCGTCAAATTCGGGAATTGCTTGAGCGTTTTCTCTTATATACGCCCTGTCGGCGACTGATGTGTCAGTCATTGTGTATGGTTTTTGTTCGATTACACTTGGAGTCGAAGTTGAAGCTGAATCTTTTTGATCAGACAACTCAGGTAAAGTAATTACAGCTGGAATTGTCAAATCGTGTAAATCTTTTTTGTCTATTTCTGTTTCTGATTCATCTTCTGAATCAATTATTTCATGATCAATCGATTCTGGTTGTTCACCTGTTTCGATTGTTAGATCGGTATTTATAATATTTGGTATTGAAATGTCTAGGTTATGTCTTGTTTTTACAGATATCAAGTTTGATCGAAATTTGATTAAAACTTTAGATACCTGGGACCAATGTTTGTTTGTTAATATATCTTTATGGTCGTATATGGTTTTTCGTGCTTGATTAAAGCAATCTACCAATATGGTTGCATGTTTTTTAACAGTAACCTTTTGTACGAGTCTGTATTGAGTTATGCATTTATAAGATTTTTCAAACTTAGTTCTAATTCCGTTTATATTATTAGCAATATCTTGCCATTCCATAATAGAAATCTAATCTAATTTTATACATTATTTTATTCCTTATACTGATCTAACCTGAACACCGGGACTGGTGGTCAATACGATTGTCTTTTTGTTTTTTTTGAGACTAATTGTTGAATTTTTAGTATGAAATTATCATGAACTTATATTATTTCTTTTTTTTTGTGTTTTTCTTTAAAAAAAAAAATATTTATGTATGCAGACAAAATCATTAATTTATTTTTTTTTTAGAGCGAAGCTCTTTTACGGACGGTCGACTGGGGGATAAATCCAGAAAACGATTGTCTTTGCGACAGATTTTTTGGCTACGCTTTTGACTTTGCAAAGTCAGCAGCGTTTGTGTGTGAGCTCACTCAGTACGTGCGTGTATATGTGTATGTATGCAACTTTCATGTATGCAGCAAATTATAGGCGCTCTCTCATTTTCTCCCGCACTGGCACTCTCTGCTGCTGATGCGATCGTGTTATATAAGTCTTCATTTACATTTCGTATGAGATCATTATTTGAAAACATATTTTGAACTTCAACAATCCTCGGCATTATTGCCACGTCTAGAATGGCGGCTTTGTATATATTTGGTGAAGTTGCACAATTGTGCTCTGGGGGGGAGGGGGGGGGGCTTCAGCACCCATAGCCCCCCATTCAGAAAATAACATTATTTCATCTCAAAACAAGAACAGAATGTGCTCTCAAATTTTTGAGAACAAATCACCGAAAAGTATAAGTGTCCATTCAGACGTGCGGCTTGGCAACAGCCTAACGAGCTAACACGTCCGCCGTCGCGTCGTTGCGCGCTGGGCGTCTTGGGCTCCACTCCCAGTAAGTCAGAACTTTTTTTATTTTTATACCCTTGCAAAGGGTATTATAATTTTGCCCAGAAGTTTGCAACGCATAGAAATATTCATTTCCGACCCCATAAACTATATATATTCTTGATCAGGGTGACGAGCTGAGTCGATTGAGCTTTGTCCGTCCGTCTGTCCGTCCGTCCATCTGTCTGTCTCTACGCGAACTAGTCTCTCAGTTTTAAAGCTATCGAGCTGAAATTTTGCACAGAGTCTCCTTTTTGCTGCACACTACTAATATGTCGGAACCGACCGGATCGGATGACTATATCTCATAGCTCCCATAGGAACAATCGGTCGGAAAACTAGTTTTAGTATGAAAAACTTTTTTCTTTTCAATGGAAACGTCTCCAAACTTTGTAATCGTAGGTTTTCTATGTTATTTTATAATTCTACCAAGTTCTATTAAAATCGGACAACTATATGGTATAGCTGCCATACAAAAGATAGGTCTGAAAAACAGTCTTAGTTAGAAAAACTTTTTTGCTTTTAATGGTAGCATCCTGCAAATTTCTGTATTCCTGTATTTGTTTGTTTCACATGCTTTCACATAATTCTACAAGTTTTTGTCCAAATCGGATGACTATATCATATAGCTCCAATTCGATCGGTCGGAACGGTCGGAAAATGGGAAAAAGTCTTTTTTGAAAATATTTAAGCGAGCACTTGCAAGGGTATAAAAACTTCGGCACAGACGAAGTTAGCTTAGCTTTCTCGTCTTAAATTTAATTTACTAAGGCAGTTGGGGTGTTGTACAAGGCGGATGTCTCTGCGGATTCGGAGCTGATATCGGACCTGGACTTGGAATCGGATCTGGGCCTGGACTAGATCCTGGACCATGGACCTCAAATTTTTGTTATACCCTTGCAAAAGGGTATTATAATTTTGCCCAGAAGTTTGCAACGCATAGAAATATTCATTTTCGACAACATAAACTATATTGATTCTTGATCAGGGTGACGAGCTGAGTCGATTGTGCTTTGTCCGTCCGTCTGTCTGTGTGTCCGTTTTTACACGAACTAGTCTCTCAGTTTTAAAGCTATCGAGCTGAAATTTTGCACAGAGTCTTCTTTTTGCTGCACACTACTAATATGTCGGAACCGACCGGATCGGATGACTATATCTCATAGCTCCCATAGGAACAATCGGTCGGAAAACTATTTTTAGTGAGAAAAACTTTTTTCTTTTCAATGGAAACGTCTCCAAACTTTGTAATCGTAGGTTTTCTATGTTTTTTTTATAATTCTCCCAAGTTTTATTAAAATCGGACAACAACATGGTATAGCTGCCAATAAAAAGATATTTTTGAAAAACAGTCTTAGTTAGAAAAACATTTTTGCTTTTAATGGTAGCATCCTGCAATTTGGCATTGGTTTGTTTCATATAGCTTTACAAATTTTTGTCCAAATCGGATGACTATATCATATAGCTCACATACGAACAATAGGTCGGAAAATGGGAAAATCAGTATTTTTTGAAAATATTTAAGCGAGCATTTGCAAGGGTATAAAAACTTCGGCACAGACGAAGTTAGCTTAGCTTTCTCGTTTTAGTTTAAAATATTCTCAAAAACTGAAAATCCGTTCATAATTAGTTTTTGACAACGAATGTGCTCATATTGACACCAATGTTCACGGTTTTTCACTCTGTATATGCTCAAAAAAATCGACAATCGAAAATTGATTTTTGAAATGCAAAATTCGCGAGTCTGGTCATTGTGCGTCGCCCAGGCGTCTGCTAGTATCACGATAGCGATATGGTATTTTGAACTGCCGCTATGAAGCAGGTTTTACATTTACGAATCGACATTCGATGCTCCGGAGCCGTTTGGCCATCACTGTCTAATCAGTCGGTCCAGTTTTGAACGATTTATCCTTTAGCGTCTTTAGCCTTGATATTTGCCAGGTTCGACTTTTACTGTTAACGATTTTCAAGACTATCAATTGTGCTCACTATCGATAATTTTCAAACACCACTTTGTGGGTTTTGGTTTATGCTCTCACGTTGCTCTTACATTTACAATATACAAAACAAAAAGTAGTTTTGATTTGCCAGTATTGTATTTTTAAATCAGATTATGATTATCCCTCGTAAAGAGCTTCGCTCGTACCGGGTGTTCCACGACGCCCACTTCTTTTTTTATATCTTATCAAGGTCGTTTGCTCTACCCTGATATTTCTTTTTTAGACACCTATTGTGCAACTTATATAACTAAGTGAAAGTGTTAGCACACAATAGTACGACAATGATAATTAGCAATATTGTTATTAGTTTCAGTTCGGGTTGTGAAACCTCGACTGTATTTATAACGTTCAAACTTTTGACGTATGGTCCAACATAATTGAAAGCTTGTTATTAACGATTAATGGGGGATTCGTTTTCAAAATCCTGTTTCCATTAATTAATGATTAATAATAATTAATAATTTCAATATACAAAAAACAGATTTCATTTATCTGATATGACTTTGGTCTGAAATTAAGAAAAAAATTTTCGCTTATTCTCTGTCTATCAAATGTATATTCGCATTTTTCTTTTTTTTTTTGATTGAAAGGAAATTAGTGGTAGTTAGTTAGAGGACATTTGACTGGCTTACATTATTGTGCTTTATATAAAACAATACCAGCCGTATGTTGCTAGTATAAAAGCCTATCAATGGATAGTATTTTACAAGCAGAGATTGTACTCATACGCTTGTGGTTTAGTTTTTTTTTAAAATAAAGGCAAAATGGGGCGTTCACATTACTGCAGCCTTTTTGCGCTACTTTGCTCTTCTGCAAAGTGGTTTGGATTTTCTCCAGTTCTTCAGGATGCCTTTGAAGTCTTCTAGTTTTTCCTGGTAGGTTCTTTTTTCGTCTTCCGTTTTTGAAGCCTTTATCATGTTGATTGTAAGTCTGCGTTCTTCTAGCAGCTTGTGTTCTCGTCCGCCTCTCTTCTTTTTTTGTTTCGTTTTTTGTTGCTGGCGTGCCCTGTACTCAGCTATTGTGAGTGGGCGTGGTCTATCGTTGGGATACACCTCTAGAGCCTCTTGTAAGGTGGGTGCGTCCCTTTGCTCGACAGGAGCAGAATCTTACAAAGCGATGTGCTCTGATTGTTGATGTCTGGACATTGACGAATCGTTAATACTACTGTGGTAAGGTGAATTTTCAATTTAAACTTCGCGGGCCTAACAATTCGGGCTAGTTCTTTTTTTCTTGAGTTGGCAGGACTGTTGATGACATCTGGGCCAAATTTCATGTGAATGTCATTATCAGTAATATATTTACGCTTGTGTTTTCCAAACGACCAAGAGTGCATTTTTCGATTTTTACAATGTCTGAGCAGAGAAGTGCCATCAAATTTTGTTTGCGGAATGAAATTTCGGCTGCGGAAACGTTGAGGATGTTGCGGAAGGCCTTTGGTGATTCTACCATGTCACAAAAAAAATGTTTATAAGTGGTACAAAGACTTCAAAGAGGGTCGAGAACGTGTGGATGACTTGGAGCGCTCCGGACGACCATCGACGTCAACAGATGACCAACACGTCAATGAAGTGGAGGAATTAGTGCGCAAAAATCGTCGGTTGACTGTTAGAGACCTTACTGATATGATCGGAATATCTGTGAAAACCATTTTGAAAGACCATTTGGGCCTACGAAAAGTCAAATCTCGTTTGGTACCGAAAGTTCTCAATTTCTTGCAAAAAAGTCATCGCGCTGATGTGTGTGAAACAATGCTTTCTGACTATCAGAACAAGCTCAAATGCATGATTACGGGAGATGAGACTTAGATTTATGCTTACGACCCTGAAACAACCGACCGAAAAGAGCAGTTCAAAGTCGTTCAAAAATCAAGGTCATGTTGACAGTTTTTTCGATTTTCGTGGTGTG
This sequence comes from Lordiphosa fenestrarum, assembly GCA_035044985.1. Classification (NCBI taxonomy): domain Eukaryota; kingdom Metazoa; phylum Arthropoda; class Insecta; order Diptera; family Drosophilidae; genus Lordiphosa; species Lordiphosa fenestrarum. The sequence continues at coordinate 83,926 of JAWNNO010002978.1, forward strand.
GTGCAGTATGAATTCCTTCCATTTGGCCAAACTGTTAATAAGGAATATTATTTGAGCGTTATGCGTCGTTTGCGTGAAGCAATTCGTCTAAAAAGACCAGAATTATGGACCAACAACTCTTGGTTTTTGCATCACTATTCCCAAACTATTCTGGCTATTCCCAAAACTCAAGAGACCACTTCGGGGAACGCGTTTCGAGTCGATTGAGGAGATAAAAGCTGAATCGAAGAAAGCGCTGATGGCTATACCGGAAAGGGACTATTTGGCATGTTTCGAGGATTGGAAAAAACGTTGGCATAAGTGTATTTTATCGGGAGGGGATTACTTTGAAGGGGATGAAATTGATTTAGAAGAATAAATAAAGATTTTTCATACTACAAACAATTCATTTTTGCCCACAGTAGTATATGTTTTTACAATGGTACGTACTCGTTTTCTTTTTTGATTATTTTGTTGCTGCTGCTGCTGTTGTTGTTGTTGCTGGTACTGTTGTCTGCTTCAGGTAATGTTGTTGCTGCTGCTGTTGTTGGGTATCCATGGAACTTTTATTGGAAAAATTTATTGCTGCTGCTGCTGTTCCATAGTATGTATTCCTGTAGATCCAGGTCTAGGTCTATTTAGACCAACTGCACGGTCGCCACGTAGAAGTTGGGGCCATTCCATGTCAATCCCATTAAATAAACTTAATCAGGTTTTGCATTTATATTTATTAACTTTATTACACGAGGCACAAAGTGCACTCGGTCTTTGATGTTTTTATTCTTCGCTCCAATTTCGGATTGACTGCTTAGAATTATAGTACGCTTTGCTTAAGCTAAAGTCGCGCAGCTACGCTGTCAGAAACGCTGGCAGCGGAGCGACTACATTATTGGTTTATTATTTACACAACGCTCAGAGCGGCGCTGTGCGGGAGAGAGTGTTATGTGCACATGGATTGGCTCATGTTAACTGCGCCGCCAGCTTATGCTAAATATGCCGACGCAGCACTTATGAAGTTTGAAGGATCATATTTCTTTGACTTTAAGCGTGGGACTTGAATGTACATAAACATTGCAACAAAGTGTAACAATGTGTGTAAGTTAAAATGTACTGGGTACAGTGGGTACTCGATATGTGTGCATACCACACCTTCACTGGCTTATTAACTCTCGTTTCCTCTTAAAGTGGAATGTAAACTGAGCAAAAGCCAAGCATTATCTAAACGTATGGCTCGCAGCTAAGGGGAAATGCCTGTGTGAGCAGTTTGGGTATCCTTCAAAGACAGTCAAGAATTCTTAGAACCCTCACTGGAGCACCATGGAACAGTCGCCATGAGTGTATCCACAACGATCTCAACATCCCATTGTGTTCGGGTTGCTGCTAAGCCTAAGAGATGTTGGGCTATCTGTGCCTGTGGGTGGCTGCCAAGAGCAGCAATTAAAGAGCGCGATCAACAATGAAGAGAGCAGCCGTTGCCAGCGGGCAAACTTAAGAAGCAGTTAGAATTAAATTACTGTATTTTGTCTTGAGCTTATTGGAATTTCGTCTGCCTGGTGACAGCGGTAGTCATTAAGTATATTGAAGTCTGTCAGCGTCAGCTTAAGAAGTCGGATGCACCCTCTGTTTAGTTCTGCCTTGCATACCAAACCTAAAAATTATTTAACCATTAAAACTAAGATTGTCATTGCAAACTCAAACCCCAGCTGTTTGTTCTGGTTGACAGGAGCCTCAGCCGTCGCAGTTGGAAAGAACCATTGCAAGCTGCTTGTTTATTTTCGGGCAGATTGGAGGTCCGCATCGGCGCAGCTAATAACCAACATATTTTTGGTGCCTCCTGTGAGAACTTGTTGACGGGACTGGGTCGAGTTGAGCTGTTGAGTGGTGATTGCTGGAACTTGGAGTTTTCATCTGGATGTACATACTTTGACAGGCAGTGCTAACCTAACCTCAGTTCTGAAGGTGAGTGCAATTTGATATTGATGTGTAGCTAGGTGTTAACAATGGTCGAAATTCTAACTAATTTAACGTATGGGCAAACGTCGTTGCTAAATTCGCTGAAGAGGTCGCTGCAGAAATACAAAGCTGACGAATCATCGCGTACAGAGAGACATCTGGAAGCCAGGCTCAAATCGCTGGCGGAAATACATGCTGATTTCAGACGCAACCATCAGGAGCTTGTACGTGCACGAGAGAATAAGCAAGTGAAGGCATGATATTTTGACCCAGCAATCAAGGACGTGTTCGAGGAAGACTACATCGAGGGAGTAGCAGCAATACGAAGTGAGTTGAACGTGCACCGAGAACAACGCATTCCTGCATCTACTGCGTTCAATAAGACGGGGTTGAATCATACGGTGAGCCAACAGTCTCCCACAATAATTGAGGAAGTGAAGCTTCCAACCGTTAGGCTGCCTACTTTCAGTGGCGAGTTTATAGATTGGCCGGCGTTCAAGGAGGTGTTCCTATCACGGGTTCATAGCTGTCCGCGGCTTACTGACCTACATCGCTTCCCTTATTTGAAAGATTCACTCTCAGCAGAGGCTGCGAAAGGTATATAGCACCTGACTTTGATAGAATCTAATTATCAATTATCATGGCAGATGCTAATAAATCTGTATGACAACACAAGGGTGTTGTTTTTACATTATATGCATATTTTCGATCAACAAGCAGCAGTTCAACATGGGGACCCGGGCTCTCTAAATCGGTTTCTTCAAACCAGTCGCTCATGTGTGAACTCCTTGGAGAAGATTGGAGGTGAGTTGAAGCAACAAACCCAGGTACTAGTTTACTACATGATGAAGAAGTTACCTGGTCCAGTACGAGTGGAATGGGAAAGATCGCTGGCGTTGTCGCAGCAGCTGCCGACTTTTGAAGAGCTTTGTAAACACCTGGATGCTCAGTACAGAATGATGATTTCCTCAGTTTCAAGGGAGGGGCGTCCTCAAAGGAGCCCGTTAATACAAAGCAATGCGTTTATGGTTCTCGAGGCAACCGGAGAGACGAAAAATCTTCATTTGTCACCCAACAAGCGGGTGTGTGCCTAGTCTGTGGCAAGGAGGACCATCCTATTAGATTATGCAAGATGTTCTGCGATATGGGAGTGGCAGAGCGAAAGGCAGTCGTGGCGAAGCATCGTTTAAGTTTCAACTGCCTTAGTTCAAATCATCAGGTGGCTGCATGTGGCAGTCATCGAACATGTGTGAAGTGTGCTGAGCGTCATCACACCCTCATCCACCTGGAAAGGATGCGTAGTCCGACGGATGCGCCCAGGAATAGTGCCTCGTCGGGGCAGGACACGGGTGCTCTGCAGCTCTCATCGAACGTGGTCCATGGATCACATGAAGTTTTGTCTCCGGCAAGACATTGAGATTTTTTGCCAACGGCAATGGTGCTCATTAAAATTGCTCTGCAATTTCGTGCCCTTCAAGGTTCCCAAGCGTCGTTTATAACGGAGAGCGCAGCTCAGCAACTGCGTCTCCCACGTCACAAGGTGTGTATGAGGGTCAACGGCTTGGCAAACGCAAAGATCATTTACGCATCTACAGCAATCGATCTACAATTGGGGTCTATGTACGACCCACAGGTAAATGCCCAAAGTAAGTCAGAAATTCTAGATCGCCATTTGCCAGTTGTGAAATGGCCACATTGGCAAAAGTAATGTTTAGCCGCCACTTACTATTTTGTTCCACAGAATATTGATATATTTTTTACCAGTGATATTTATGATGAGCTTATGTTAGGTGAAGTACATCGAGGGCCTGCGGGTTCTCCTATGGCGCAAAATAGTCATTTGAACTGCCAGTTGTATAGGGCAACAGGAGAAGCGCAGACGAGGACAGCTGTCGCCAGAATATGGATTCGGTGACATTGTGAAGGCTATCCATCAAATGAATGATAATTTCAACTCCAAACTTAACAGTATGGAAGAGCGACTGGCATCAAAAGAGGATATTGGCGAGATAAAGGATCAACTGGGAAGCGCTACAAGAAGAAAACCAATCACTAAGAAATTAAGTGGAAAGGCTCTCGCGGGAACAGTCAAATGACTGGGCGGAACTAAACAGGTTAGTGGATTACAACAAAAGCAAAAATGTGATTGTCAAAGGACTGCTTAGAAAGAATGCCACGAAAGAAGGAGTAGAAGCACTAGTCTATAACAAGCTTGGTTTGCCCGGTGTAAAGGTACATGATACCCGGATTCTTTTTGAAAGGCAGAACAAAGTAGGACTCTTAGCGGAAATGGAATGTACCGCAATGGTTAACGACACCTTAAAAAATGGAAATAAGCTTGCAGGAACAGCTATCTACATAGACAAAGATTTAAGTCCGTTTCAACAAGAATCTAAAGCTGCCTTGTTGCAATTGAAAAGCGAGATGTCAAAAGTTAATCCCGGCCTAAAAGCTTTTGTCAGAAATGACGAAATATGCGCAGGAGGCAACTGGATGCGGTTTAATAATAACAGAATTTTCGTCCACAAAAATCAACCAGCAGAAGAGATCCTGAAAAAAATGTACGGAAACCAACTAGATGCGATAAATATGTCCTTTGAGTATTTGCGAAGCAAATCCAAGATGCGAAAAAACTAAAAAATCAGCCTAATAAAGCCCCCAAACATAACCCAAAACAAACTATTAATATAATATTAAAATACTAGCTTACAATATAGCGGGCCTAGCCAATAAGATAATTTATAGTAATTTTTTCAATTTCATCAATGCACACGATAAATTCTTTCTTTATGAAACTTTTGTTGAGGTACACGGAGATAAATATGAGCACTATTTTAAAAATCACATCCTGCACTGGGAGCCAGCTATCAGAACGTCCACAAGAGGTCGGGCTAGCGGTGGAGCAGTTTTTGGTATCAACAAAAGCCTCAAGGAGTCATTGAGCTGTCTTTTGCCAAGGTCCTTAACACGACAATCCTGGAAATGAAACTCAAAGATGAAATCCCTAAAATAGTTCCCACATACCTAAACTGCAACAAGTGGGACAGCGAATATGAATCCCTAGATGACACACTTCTGCAACTCGATGCGCCAAATGTAATGGTGGTAGGAGACTTGAATGCACGAATAGGAAATGACCAGGTTACAACGAAAGTGGATATATGTCTTCTGGGTCCGCAAACATACAAAGAGCTGCAAAAGACACAAAGCTAGATAGAAACGGCAAAAGATTGATCGAACTTTGCGAGTCACACAACCTTACTGATGTAAACGGCCGGACAACCGGTGACAGCGAAGGAAGCTATACTTTTTGGCTGGAACCAACATGTAAATGACCTGGAGGTAGGAGCCGAATCTTTTTCAGATCACATGCCCCTGACTGTAAAAATTGCCGTTTACGCCCAACAAGTGAGAGAAAAACCAACGCTACTGCCTAAATTGCGATGGAAGTCACATAACGAGCAAAACTACAGGGAGACTCTCGACCATAAACTCGAACTATGCCCAAGCGAGACAGTCGACGACCTTACACAATGCATAGTCTCGGCAGCCCAGCATATGCAAAAGCAAAGTAGAGCCAACAATATACAACCATGGTATGAGCGAGAATGCGACTCCTCACGCAACAATGTCCGAAAACTGCTAAAAATCGCTAAAAGAGAATCTCTTGCAGTTCATAAACTACCAAAGAGCAAACGTCGCCTATAAAAAACTCTGCCAGAAAAAGCAGCAACATTATTATACCCAATTGGAGGAAGATATTACTGCCGTTAAGAACAGCAAAACTTTTTGGGAGCTTGTGAGGAGGTTAAATGGTGAAAATGGGACCAGAACAATATCGGCAGACTCGGAACTACTAGCGGCCCATTTCAAAAGATTGCTTGTAGCCGAATCCCTACCTTCTCAACATGTCTTTGCATTGCCTTTTACGACAGTTTTTGAACTCGACCAACAGATAACCATGGATGAGGTCATTAAAGAAATAAACCGCAGTAAAAATAACAAAGCCCCAGGCACGGATAGAATACCAGCTGAGTTTTATAAAACCGCCACAGCATGCTTTGTGAGACGACTGACAGCTGCATATAATGATATCTGGAACAAAAGAGAAGTGCCCGTCAGCTTTCAAAAAAGCATCATCTACCCCATCCACAAAAAATTTGACAACAGTGACGCTGCAAACTATAGGGGAATCTCCTTTCTAAATGTATCCACAAAAATGTTCACCTCAATTATCCTGTAACGCCTGACCTGCTTAGCGAGTACCAAACAGGGTTCCGAAAATCGTATTCAACAGTAGACAGTATTTTCGTGTTATCGGCTATCGCAAATGACTTCATACAAAGAAAGCGGAAAATGTATGCACTTTTCGTTGATTTCAAAGCGGCTTTTGACACGATCGATAGAAAAAGTCTTCTTTTAAAGTTAAGCAACATAGGGATGTCAACTAAAATGCTAAACATCATACGGAGCCTTTATTTTAAAAACGAAGTCATGGTTTGGGATGGAAATCAACTCGCGGAACCGTTTACCACAAATCAGGGTGTCAAGCAGGGTTGCCTCTTAAGCCCCCTTCTCTTTGCGCTCTATATAGACGATATTGTGTCCTCGCTTCCTGGAGGAGTGCGAATTGGTCCAGAGCTGTTCAAAGTTTTAATGTACGCTGACTATATTGCCATCCTTGCTGAAGATGCCCCCCAACTACAGGGCATGATAACCGCAACACACAACTTCTGTCAAAAGTGGAGTCTCCTAATAAACAGTAGCAAGTCGAAGATAATGATAATAAAAAATGGAAGAGGGCGTAAGCTAAGAGAGGAGAAATGGTTCCTGGATGGAGAAGAGCTGGAAGTGGTACGGGAATTTCGGTATCTGGGTGTAACTCTAACGCCAAGTATGAGTTACAAACGTCATCTGCAACAAAAGCTCAAAGACTCCAAGATTGCGATAAATAGTACATGGAAACAACTAATGGCCAGGAAAAATATAAATATGAGTGTTAAATTCAGAATGTTCCTGGCCACAGCCAGAGCAATAATGTACTATGCTGCGCAGGTGTGGGGATACGCCAGTTACGAGGATGTAGAGAAGCTTCTCTACTTTTTCCTGAAAAAACTATTCTTCCTGCCACGGAACACACCAAACTATGCGATACATCTAGAGACAGGCCTGCCAACTCTCTTCATGTATACACTACAGTTACACTTCGACTACCACGTAAAGGTGATGAAAATGCCCCATTCAAGACTGCCCCGAATTGCGGCAACGTATCTGCTGGAGTCCAAAGCGCAATTTTTCGCTGATTGGGTGCAACTGGCAACACAGCAGGGCTTTGAGCACAACTTGAACGCAGCGGAGACGTGGGGCCCCCTTCATCGCAATCTTATGCAAAAGCTGTATCAACACGAACGAGATCGCTTTGAGTCACATGCACGTCAAAGCGTCAAACAAACTATTTCAATGACCAGTTTGACGCTGCAACAATCTCTATCATATTTTAGGCACGAACGGAACTTCTCTACCTAAACTACACTCCTTACAGCGCAAGAGCTTCTGACCAATGCGAGCTGTGCAACCTGCGCGAGAGGGAAGATGTTGCTCATTTTGTCGCTCAGTGCCCAATCTATGCAGAATTGAGGCGGCTTCATTTTGGTAGGCATCCTCTGTAGATAGGGGAATTTCATTCGCTCCTAAATGGGCCAAACTGGAGATCCCTTGCAGTATTTTTGCGGGAATGTATGCGGTACCGTCAGGATATCCCACTTGACTACGGACATCTGTAGTCTGGAATCACTGAGATTTGCGGGACAGTGTGGTCCTCTGCCTTGAGGAACGATGCAGTATCTCGGGAAGACCGGGGAAGCTGTGTGTAGTACTCTAAGGCAGAGAACAGCTGAGCCCAGTAATTCGAGAGTGAAACACTGGAGAACATCAGGCAAACGGCTCCCAAGCCAAGCCTCTATCATCAATATTTCAATTAATTTTTTTCAATTTCGTTTATGTTTTACTTAAAGAATACTTATAGAAGATTTATTAATTAAAAAAAAAATTAAATAAAGATAACTTACTACTACTACTACTTATTTGAACTACATAATTTCTGTCAAAATCAAGGAGCATGCATTTACTGTTTTTTCACACACAATGAAAATATCCAGTAATGATGCAGTTGAGGAGTTACACTGTGTGATGAGCAAATTTTGGGATTTGGATCAGTTCCACGCAGAATCTGCAGGTCTCTCAATGGAAGAAAGATGGTGAAAAGATTTCTTTTTTGACACTCATAGTCGTTTTCTGTCCAACTTGGATTCTACAATGGTGATTGGATCATCGTACCTATCTGCGCTCAAGCGGTTAGATCACATACAAAGGCGCCTACGTGACCATCAGCGAGTATTTGGAGCTGGGTCAAATGAGTCTAGTCCAGCCGCAGGCTCAAGCAATACCACATAGCGAAATGAGGGGAGTTAGGCATTGCTTTTTACCTCATCATCCGTTTATATAGGAAACCTTTTTTAATACTACTAAGGTTCGAACAGTCATAGATGGCGCGATGAAGACTAGCAATGGGAAGTCATTGAATGACATTTTGGCAACTGGTCCCAAAATACATATTGAGTTGCCTGGCGTATTAATGAATTGGCGTGCTTTGAAGTTTGTCTTCATCGCTGATGTGGAAAAATAGATCGATGTATAAACTTACACCAGGAGGATGCCCATTATCAGCGCATATTATGGAATCCCGATACAGGCGAGGACATCGAGGAGTATTCATGTTCAACGATAATGTTTGGGCTGTTTGGTACGAGTTCTGCACCAAAATTAGGGATCCGTGTAATGCAGCAGCTATCTGTATATGAGCAGGAAAGGTTTCCCCTAACGGTGAATGTGGTCAAGAGTCACATTCTGTCAGGAGCAAATACTGTTGAGGAAGCAGATGCTATTCAAAGGCAAGTCATAAATATGATGCAGAGTGGAATCTTTTATCTGCGGAAATGGGCTAGTAACTGTCCGGAACTTTTGGAAAAGATACCTGTCGAACATCGAGAATCGAAAGGCTTGCTGCATGTTAAGGTTGATGAATCGATTCGCACTCTAGGCCTATACTGGAGCCCTATGGAGGATGAATTTCGATTTCGCTTAAATTTCGAATTACATACAGGTACACCTACAAAGCGTACAATTCTTTCTACAATTGCGAGGTTATTTGATCCTATGGGATGGCTAAGTCCCATTATCATAACAGCAAAAATTTTGATGCAGAGTTTATGAAAGAAGAGGGTAAATTGGGATGATCAAGTACCAGCGGCCATTCATAGGGAATGAGAGAAGTTCATCAAGGAGTTACAGAACATATCGAACATACACATTCCACGCTATATCCCAGGCGGACTGTCAAATGTAGCTGTAGAGCTACACATCTTTTGTGATGCATCATCGCGAGCATACGGGGCTGCTGCTTATCTACGTGTGCCCACAGGAGAGCACACGTACCATGCGGAGTTGCTATTGTCTAAGGGTAAGGTATCACCCATCAAGCCACAACTAACCTAGGGTCGAGTTGTGTGCTGCAGTTGTCGCTGCAAAAATGTATAAGTATTTAAAGCAGCACTTACGAATAAATGTTTATTTTTATAAAACGATCTTTTGGACAGACTCGATGATGACCCTCCGCTGGATCAGAGGAGGAGGGGAGAAGTGGAAGCTGTTTGTGTCGAATCGCATCAATAAGATTCTGAAGGTGTCTAATGGAGATCAGTAGAAACACGTTGCGTCAGAAGACAATCCAGCTGATCACTTGAGTCGGGGTCTAAGCGTATCTAAGATGCCGTCTTGCGATCTGTGGTGGCATTGACCCAAGTGGGTGCAGAAGGATGTCCACTACCATTAATCACCAATCGGAAACTGCTGTGCAAGACGAGAAGAGGAACGTGATCTGTCACAGAGTGCAAGTGGATCAGATGCCTGAAGAATCTCTATTGGATCGCTATTCCTCTTACACAAGATTGCTACGGATTGTGTCACACCTTCGGCGATTTATTCAAAATTGTCGCGAATCGAAAGCAGATCGAAGATATGCTGGGCTGTCTGGAGTCGAATTAGCCGAGAGTCTAAAATGCTTAGTTCGACTGACCCAAAGAGACTGTTTTCGAGCTGAGTGGATCGCGTTGTCAATGGGAAAGGCGATCAAGCAAGACAGTAAGTAGCTGCCGCTTAATCCATTTCTTGTACAGACGAGCAAGTTATACGATTGGGAGGAGGTTGCTAGATGCGCTTCTCCCACGGAATGAGAAGCATCCATATATATTGCCGTATAAGCATAATGTAACAAGACTGGTGATTGATCACAGTCATGCCAGTACTTTTCATGGAGAATAAGCTCTCACGCTTAATTTTCTTAGAAAGCGATTTTGGATCGTGAATGGACGAAATGCAGTTCGTTCAGGAATACATAAATGTCTCATATGTTATAAGTTGAAGCCGCAACTCGCAGAGCAGCAAATGGGAAACTTGCCAGCGGTTCGAGTGCAACCATCAAGGGCACTTGCATCGGTTCGAGTGGATTACGCTGGTCCGATCAGCATTTCCCCATCAAAGGGGAGAGGAAGGACATCGCTGAATGGATATGTGGCGGTGTTCGTATGTCTAGTGACCAAAGCCGTTCATTTGGAGCCGGTTGGAGATTTGACATCAGATGCATTTTTAGGAGCGCTGTATCGTTTTGTCGGAACGAACTTTGTGGGAGCCAATAAGAAGATGCAAGCTGACAAAGTGGCCTATCAATCCTTCATCTCGAAATCAATTGCAGCAAGCCTGCTGGATAAGGGAATCACGTCGCATTTTAACCCTCCATCGGCTCCACATTTTGGCGGCTTGTGAGAGGCTGGCGTGAAGTCCATGAAGTACCATTTAAAGCGAACTATCGGAGAGCGGATATAACCATTCGAGGAGCTTGCAACCGTGCTAGCTCAAGTTGAGTCTTGTCTCAATTCAAGGCCTTTGTATCCAGTGTCAAATGATCCGAGGATCTCTTAGTAATCACGCCTGGCCATTTTTTAATTGGAGATGCTTTGCTCTACTCTAGATGTGGCAAAGCTAAGCTTGGTGGTTCGGTGGAAAAATTGTCAATATTTTGTACAACAATTCTGGAGATTTTGGAGTTCGCACTATTTATCGAGATTACAGAGAAGGCCTAAGTGGTTGCAAATGAAAAACAATTTGGAGGTCAGATACGTGGTTCTCATTAAGGATGAGCGCTTACCTTCCAATCGCTGGTCATTGGGAAGGATCACCGAAACCCACGCTGGAGCCGATGGATTAGTTCGAGTGGTCTCATTAAGATCAAGGGAGTTGTTAAACGTCCAGTGGTAAAGCTCTGTCCATTGCCCATACAAGAGAATTGGCCTTATTGTGACACCGAACCTTCACGTTAATGTTTAATTGTGCCCTTCTCCTTTCAGTCAACATTGTAGGTTGAGGTGGCGCCGTATGTGGGCTACTGGAGCAGGAGGACCGGAGAGCTACGATGGATTTGGGATTTGATGATGCCTGCTGCAATCATCAAAGGGGGTAGAATGTTCGGGCTGCCGCTAAGCCTAAGAGATGTTGGGCTATCTGTGCCTGTGGGTGGCTGCCAAGAGCAGCAATTAAAGAGCGCGATCAACAATGAAGAGAGCAGCCGTTGCCAGCGGGCAAACTTAAGAAGCAGTTAGAATTAAATTACTGTATTTTGTCTTGAGCTTATCTTGAGCATATTGAAGACTGTCAGCGTCAGCCCAAGAAGTCGGATGCACCCTCTGTTTAGTTCTGCCTTGCATACCAAACCTAAAAATTATATAACCATTAAAACTAAGATTGTCATTGCAAACTCGAACCCCAGCTGTTTGTTCTGGTTGACAAGAGCCTCAGCCGTCGCAGTTGGAAAGAACCATTGCAAGCTGCTTGTTTATTTTCGGGCAGATTGGAGGTCCGCATCGGCGCAGCTAATAACCAACACATTGGCTGAAACTGAAATAGAGGAACTTAAGCGCAAATATTCTGAGAAGCTTCTTGCTCACCCTAACCAACTTGCAAAGTCCCTTACCATTCTAGCAACGCATTTTCGTCTCCGAAGAGATGACATACCAACCCAACGACTGCCTTGAAGGGCCGCAGAACACAATCTACCTCCAATAAAGAATGGACTATAAAATAGTATCTAGATTAAGATTTAAAAAATTATTATTGTCATGAAGAGAAGATCCAATAAATACCAAAAGAAGATTTAAAAAACAAAAAAATATTTTACCATCTTAAATGATTTTGTTATCACTAACACTATGGCTACCAATACAGAGTGACGCTGATTTGCCACCAAAAAATGCTATTGTAATAGTTAATCTTTAATATTAAAAAAAATACGATTAGTGAAATATAAGACATTCTCTTCAAAACATCGGTGACTCCTTGACTTCGGTTTTTGAAGTGTGAATCACGCAAGTGGAGCAGGATCTGAACAAAGCCTCACATTAACACCTGAACACACTCACACACACATAAACAAAACTTTGCAAGTCATATTCACCTACCACTCTGAGTCGAAGTTTCCAGAGCACTGAACATCTTCTTCGATCAAAAGATATGGTTGACCGCGATGGTAAAATACCAGCTTCTTCTGGCGATATTCCAAAAAATATGGGTGCACCAACCCCAAATCGAACCTTCACTTTCAAACCACGCCGACTCGGTCATCAATAAAGTAGCGATAAAGATGCCTTCTTTTTGGCCAGATCATGCTGAAATTTGGCTCGCTCAAATGTAAGCGAAATTTCACGTCTGATAATACAAATTTCAACACCGTGCTCGCACCAATCGACTCACCTCTACTTGTTCAAGTGTCTGACGCCATGTAAATCAACCAGAGGCGGAAAAATATGAGTACCTCAAAGCTTGTATTTTGGATTGTGAGATTGAACAATAAAAGATTTAGAAGCTATTCTCGGAATAATGGAGTAAACCAAATTAGCCGACTAAATGAGCCGACTAGCTGCGCTATTTCAAAAACGTTTCTGCAGTTCAAAGTCACGTATCGATGTCTAACTCGGTGGCTACAACAAGAGTTCGGTAAACGGCTTGCATGTAACAAACAGCAGATAAACAACATATTTTCCAACAACCACAAGAAACGTTCTCAACGTCTGCAAGTCGCACCGAAACCCCATCATCAGAAGCTGCTCAAGACAAATCATGGCGGTGGTACCACAACCAAATTTTGGTAACAAAGCTCGTAAATATAAACTTCTTCATCGACACAGGCGCTGACACTTTTGTCTAACCAGCTCGTAACAGGACGACAAGAAAATATTCAAGTACAACTCAGTTATTCGCAACGAATGGATCGGCAATTAAAATATATGGAGAGTAAAGTCTTTCTTTATCTTTAGGTGTCCGACGAAACTTCACATGGACTTTCGTTCTTGCAGATGTACGATCAAATCATAGGATCAGATTTTCTTAATCATTTCGATTTTCTGGTAGATGTTAAGCGACGCAAGTTAATCGATCGAACTACACTTTTAGAATAAAACTGTAGAACTGCAAAACACATATGTAGCACAAATAATTTCACACAACGCACAGAAGCAATACGCTCATTTCCTTCAAGAGTTCAAAGATCCAGCTGCCATTAAAGCAAAGAAACATTCGACCAATTCAACAATTTCCCATCACATCACAACCAACGTTTCACCAACACATGCTTGCACGAAAATCTCGCAGATTCTAAAATGCGCTTAACGTATTTTCGTAAATTGACTGATTTGTTTCACATACTTACATTGGCCAGAATCTAAAATTTGTATGTTTATACATACAGGCCCGTCAAAGGGGATTCCGGCCGGGAGGTTTTTTTCATATTGTTCTCCAGGCCCCTTTCAGAAGTCCGGGCCAGGGGGAAACACCCCGTCCCGTCTCAGTATTTACTTTTTACAATATTTAAAAAATCTTTACTTATTCCGGTACGTACCGGTATACCGAAATAAAACACTGGGTACCGTATCGAAACCGAAAGAAATTAAGAACCAAAATAGAACCTTTTACCGAAACAATTATTTCGGCTCGTACCGGTACCTGTACCGGAACCGAAAATCGTTTCGGTATTAATTCCTGCTTTAAAGGGAAGACTCCGAAAAATCATGCTGACAATGCTCACTATTCCAAAATCAGCTAAGCAGATCTACTGTGATGTGTTACAAGACAAAATACGTCCAATCAGCGTGGCTCCAAGAATTTGCACTTGGACGAAGACTTATCCTTTCTAAGCCTGTCCTGTCATGGTCGCCATTAATGTGGTTGTAGATCCCACTAAGAACTTGCAAGTCCAGGAGTCTCCTAATCCAATGTATATCGTTATTGTTATCGACATAGAAAGGCGACACCAAATTTTACTCCTCAAACAAAACCGAATTATTTCCAATAAACACTACTCATAAATAAAAACAATCTCGATAAAAGTTCGTGTATATGTACGGCGACTAAATCCGGTGTGGAAGACAATAAAATCTTCTTGGTTTGTTTCTATTAAATCACACAAATTAAGATCGAACAAGTGCGCCAAAATACACACACACAAATCCAGCATCAACACACACAGAATAAAAGACACTCAATCTTTTTCCACTCAAAACATCAACATAGACGGTTAATATGGCTCCTCCAACAAAGCGACAGCGCGAGAAAACCGCCACTGACTTGGCGGCTGGACGGAGCTCTGGGGCTAAAACGGAGACCAGTTCCAATGATCTGACCCCTGAGATGGTCCAGCTTATCGACCAAAGGTTTGATCACCTGGTCAAAGCTATCTCAGAAAACGTCATACAGTCTGAGCAGCGGGTTCTGCAGGCAGGAGAAGTTGGGAGTAATGTCAGCTGAGATTCAGCTACTTACTCAACGTGTGCAGCAACTGGAGGAGATGACTGGTAAAGTCAAGGAGCTGGAGAGCTGTGTCCAGCAACTCAGGGATGAGGTACATGGGACTCAGGCGTTGCGTGGCCAGGTTAGCAAGCTGGAAGCAAAATGTGCGGCTCATGCTAATGCTCAAATTGCTTCAGAGCTTCGGGTCCATGGAGTACCATATGAGGAAGGTGAGCAATTGAAGACCAGGTTCAATGCTTTGTGTTTTGCTCTCAAACTCACACCGCCGCCAAAAGTTGTAGACATCTTCCGGGTTACACAGCGAAACCACATCCAAAACCAGAATTTAATTGTTGATTCTGCAATTATAATTAAAATGGAGCACGTGCGGGATAAGGCGGCGCTGTTGCGGGCAGCCGGTACTATGCGTAGAGAAACTAAGAAACCACTGACTCTTCAAATGTTGGGTATTAACTCTGATGCACCTATTTACCTAAATGAGCAGCTCACTAGAGATAATTACACAATCTTTAAAGAGGCCTTTCAAATGAAAAAACGGAAGGCTCTCTTTGCCGTCTTTACACGTCGTGCTGTTGTGCATGTTGTGCGTTGCGAGGGGGGCGAGGTATTCAGGGTGGTGAGCATGCAAGAACTACATGCGCTGCAGCACTCTTTTGATCGCTCTTTTGAAGAGCACAACGGTGCAGCAGCAACTGATAACAATAATCTCTTTCGTTAAGCTGCTCTTATTCAAACTTTTGTTTACTCTTATAAAGAGGTTAACGTGTAGTCTTTTATGTATTTATAATATAGCTCAAATTTTAATTATTTTATGTACATTGCGTGCACTACTAATTAGGAAAAATTTAAAACAATGTTTAATTATTTGAATAGCTCCACAACCAACAGTAGCACCATGATTAGAGTTTTGGCAAATCAAAAAAGTGGCCTAAGTATTTGTCATATAAATGCACAAAGTCTTTCAAATAAAATGGATGAGTTTAGATATTTGTTTGTGCAGTCAAATATTGATGTAATTTGTGTGTCAGAAACTTGGTTTGTCCCTCATTTAAGTAATAAGTTGATTGATTGTGAAGGTTTTGATGTATACCGATCTGATCGACAAAGCCACGCAGGAGGAGTTTCAATATACGTTAAGAAAAAGTTAAAGTCCAAAGTGATATGCAAACACCCCTCCCAAAGTGCAATTGAGTATCTGTTTATTCAAATAACAGGACTTCTTAAAGAAAATACAATGCTAATTGGCTGCGTTTACCGACCAAATCGAAATACTGACTATACAGACGTGATTAATGTAATAGCGAATTTATCTTTGAATTTTACCGACATCTTAATAGCTGGTGATCTCAATAGCAACATGCTGACTGAAAGACACTTATCAGACGAAATGGCTTCATTGGGCTTGGACTTGGTTAACACTTGCGCACCCACGCATTTCTCGAATGCAGTGAATACTTTGCTGGACGTATTTTTTGTTAGTGTTACAGACAAAATTCTATTATATGACCAGGTCTCTGTACCAGTTTTTTCTAAACACGACCTAATTTTCTTAAAGTATGATTTTAACCCCCATAAAACTGATGAAATAATATGGTACAGAGATTTTAAAAACATTAATACTAGAATGCTCAATGACGAATTTCAAAAATATGACTGGGAATCAATTTACAGACAGGCTGATGTAAATACTCAAATAGAGCAGTTCCATTCGTCCATTGTAAATTTATTTTAGAGTACCATACCTTTACGGAAGGCACTTCTGAAACCAAGGCAAAACACGTGGTTTAATAATAACAAAGACTGCCAAGAACAACTATTATTCAGAAAAATTTACTAGTGCAATATCGACCAGGCAAAAATGGAGTGAAATTAAAAATCTAGGAATAGGTAAAGAAATAAGTCGAGGTAAAGTTGACACAGACCCAAATAGTCTAAATCTAAAATTTGTTGAGTCCGGACTACCCGAAGCTACTTCCAACCTGTACCTTGAAACTATACCAAATAGAAGCTGTGATAGTAGGTTTAGTTTTATGTGTGTAAATCAGTGTGATGTACTTGAATCCGTTCTTAAAGTTAAGTCAAATGCAGTAGGATTAGATGATATGAATCCCAAGTTCCTCAAAATTCTCCTTCCACAAAACCTGCCCCATATTACCCATATATGCAACACTGTGCTTACTTCCTCGGAATTCCCAGACGTATGGAAATTGGCTAAAATAATCCCATTCCCTAAAGGAAAAGGTGAATATAGGCAGATTTCTATATTACCGTTTTTGTCCAAAGTTGTTGAACAATTGATGGCACATCAAATAAGCAAATTTCTGACTGAAAACTCATTATTAAACAGTGTACAATCTGGGTATAGAAAATAAAGAAGCTGCACCACGGCAATATTGAACATCACTGAGGACATTAGAAGACAAATGGATGACGGCTATGTGACCTTTCTAACACTACTTGACTTTAGCAAAGCATTTGACACGGTTAACCACGAAATCTTAGTTACAAAGCTAGTTAAACTTTATAATTTTACTGATACTGCCATTAAATTAATAAAATCCTACTTAAATCATAGAAAGCAGGCAGTGGTTGCAGAGTCCGAAACGTCATCTATATTGCACCTTAAACGTGGTGTACCCCAAGGCTCAGTCCTTGGTCCACTTCTTTTTTCTGTATATGTAAATGACCTTCCAGATGTGTTAACTAATTGTAATGTCCACCTGTACGCAGATGATGTCCAAATGTATGTTAGTCGTCCTTTGAGAAAAATAAATGAGTGTGTCAATTTATGTAATAGTGATCTTATAAGTGTTAATGAATGGGCTCAACTGAATGGACTGTCACTCAATCCAGCAAAATGCAAATGTCTAGTGATATACAAAAAATCCCTATGTACGAGAGACCTTACGAAATTAAAGATTAATGACACACCTTTAGAATATGTATCACAAGCTATCAATCTAGGCATAAACTTTTAATGATACATTGTCTTGGAATGATCAAGTAACGAAAGCAGCAGGGAAAACCCATGGAACTATAAGGCAACTATCTTTAAGCAAGTATTATTTACCGACAACTATAAGACTTCTAATCGCGAAGACTTACCTAATACCAACGCTTTGCTATGGAATAGAAATATTTGGAAATTGTGATGCCGCCTCTCAGAGAAGACTAAATGTAGCCTTCAACAATATCGCAAGATATGTCTATAATAAAAGACACACAGACCACATTTCACACTTCGCCCAGCAGATATTCGACCTCGACTTCAGAACGTGGACTGGGTACAGATCTTTACTACTTCTGCGAAAGATAATATACACCAAACAACCATCCTATTTATATGACAAAATTAGTTTTGCCACTTCAACAAGAACCATGAATTTGAAAACAGTACGACACAAACTCTCCAGCTCAGAGAAACAATTTTTTGTTTACACTGTTCGGTTGTGGAACCAACTCCCACCCTATTTAAAAAATATTAGTAGTGCAACGCAATTTAGGGACAAACTTTATACTCACCTTAAAAATTAAAACATATATTTATAATAATAAAACAAAATCAAAATTAAAACAAATCAAAATTTGTATTTGTAAAAGTAGATTAAGTTAGGATGCTAAGGATATATCTTCTAAAATTGTATTTGTGACTGGTGCAATAATCATAAGTTTTATACTTGAAGCACCGGGAATATTGTAAAATAAATAAAATGAGCAAGTTGCCGCCAATTGCTCCAATAAAAAGTCTTCTTGTTTGTTCAATGTATGTATGTGTTTATTTTCGATGCGCTTGCGTGTGCGTTGCGTTTGACTGTGCGCTGCCAACTAAAAACGCTGCCGCTAAGCTCAAAGTAATGCGCTTAGCTTAACAGAGAATGAGAGCGAGGTAAAGAAGGAATGAAAGAGGAGAGGCAATCGGACTTGCAAACTTCTTTACATTGTTTACAAAGCATTAGGTACAAATACATGACGTTTCATTACGTGATTTCAGTTGCGATTAATACAGTTTAAATATGAATTTGAAAGTTAATGATACAAAATATAAAATTAAGAATAATTGTTTTCTCTTCCGACAGTCAGATCTCGACCAAACTTGGTGGAATCATGGGAAAGCAAAGCAACCTAAGAAATACAAAGTTTGGAGGCGTTTTCTTTGAAAACAAAAAAGGTTTTCTCACTAAAACTAGTTTGTCGACCGATCGTTCCTATGGCAGCTATAATCTATAGACATCCGATTTAGGCAAGACTCTGAAGAATTTTGTAAAAGCTTTTATAATAAATAAATCCCAATTTTAAAGAGGTTTACATTGAAAACAAAAAAGTTTTTCTTACTTAGACTATTTCTTTAACCTTGCTTTTCTATGGCAGCTATAATATAGATGTCCGATTTCGACCAAACTTGGCAGAATCATGGAGAAGCATTACAAACTAGTAAATACGGAGTTTGGAGTAGTTCGCATTGAAAACAAAAAAGTTTCTTCCACTACTCGCAGCTCGTCATGCTAATCAAGAATATATATACTTTATTCTTTATGTGGTCGGAAATGATTTGTTCTATAGCAGAGACCTGCAACGACCCGTCACGAGTGCACTCGCTCACCCATGCTTCAAATGCGATCTAAGTCAACTTAGCGATCGCTGCTTGTTGGGCTTGTTCATTTTGCATACACAAAATAAAAAACACAAAAGCGCTCGAGTATTGACTATCATTGATCGCGTTGACTCGTAGCTTCGGTCGCGAGTGATCGCCAGTACTAGTTGCCGAAATGTAAGTTCTGCTACGAGGTGCCATGAGTAAAGCTTGCTCGGCACAAATACTCGCGTTGACTCGTAGCCAGTACTTGTTGCCGAAGTCAGAAATCTGCCGCGAGTCGTGACAATCAAAGCTTGTACACAACCGATACAAGCATCCCAAAAACAACAGCTTGCGAGAGAAAAAGAGATAGCATATCAACGTATATTTTGCATTTCTATTTCGCACTATCTAAAAGAATCTACTTTTAAACAAATTAAGTTAAGAAAAAGGAAGCGGAGCCAGTTTGTTGATTGGTCGCCTGAGATTGCCCTTTGATGTTTGAAGATCTGCTACACGGACCTTCCCGTCGCTACCTAGGATAGCAGACGTAACTCGACCCAATAGCCACTGGCGAATTGCCCCAACATTGATATTGGGGTGCTCCTTCGTCCATTTGGCCCGCTGTTGCAACGAGTGAATGTAGTCGCGTTGCCATAGCGACCGAAATTGTTGTTTAAGGTAGGTCACCCTTTGCCATCTGTCGAGATAGCGAATTTGCTTGTCGTTGTCCTTGGAGAAAAGTCTTTCTTCTGGGATGGACGTTAGTGGTGACCCATTCAGAAGATGTGCCGGAGCTTTGGCGTTGACATCGTTAGGGTTGTCCGACATTGAAATAAGCCGCCGAGAGTTGAGGATTGCTTCGACTTCGACGAAAACCGTTTGCAATTCTTTGAACGTGAGCTTAGAATTGCTGATGTTCTTCAGGACCTGTGTTTTAGCCGACTTAACTGCAGCCTCCCAAAGCCGTCCAAAGTGCGGTGATCTAGGAGGAATAAAGCAGAATTGAAACCCTTTACAGTTGCTGAAGAAGTTGACTTGGTCAACAACGTTTGAATTGATAATTGTCTCTTTGAATTCAGCCAACTTCGATGCTGCGCCAACAAAATTTGTTGCGTTGTCGCAGTACAATCTGTTCGGAACGCCACGACGTGAGATGAATCGTTGAAGACAGAGTAGAAAAGCGTTTGTAGACACTTCCGAAACCAGTTCTATGTGAATCGCTTTTGAAGCAAAACATACGAATATGGAGGCATATGTTTTGTAAGGCTGCTTTCCTCGTAGTTTGTATGGCGTGTAGAAAGGTCCACAGAAGTCAAATCCAGTGACCAAGAATGGCCGTTCTCCACCTCGAAAGCGATCAGCAGGAAGTTGTCCCATTTTTTTTTCCAGGAGACGTGGCTTATAATGGAAACAGTGGATGCACTGCCGTACTACACCTCGAATGAGTGCTCTTGAGTTGACAACCCAAAGTCTTTTTCAAAGCATTCCTAAAAGCAATTTTGGTCCAACATGTACTTTGCTTCTGTGTAAAAATTCGACATACAATTTGGTGAAGCGATGATCCTTGGGCATTAACGCTTGATATTCGGAATCAAATGGTATATCTGCGTGTTTAAGCCTACCACCCACTCTCAACACACACACCTTGCTCCTTCCTAATTCCATCTCATGAAGAAAGGGCGTTAGTCCTTGCAGGCTGTGTTGTGAATCTTGATTTTTCTGCAGTGCGAGGATTTCAGGAGCGTACGATGATTGCTGAATGTGAGCTAGGATTTTCCAAAATGTTGCATTGAGTTCGGGACTTGTTATGTGTAAGACGTCTGCTGGTGTCAGTGTTTGTTCTGCCATACTTCCATTTGTGCTGCGATATATATATGACGTGATCCGTAAGACTCGAAAATACGATGAGCAATTGTTGTTAATTGTTTTCAGAATAGATTCTGGCGCTTCTTTCTGGCTACACATCATGGTGAATTTAGATCGTTGTTCGATTGGTGTAGGAAGCTTTTCTGGCTTTTCTGTTTAGGTATAGTCTTTACCTTGATTGGATTTGGCAATGAAATCGTTTGTTTTCGATCTTTGTGCAAACGTAGATGCAGCATCCATACGCTCTCTCAGAGGCATCTGCGAATCCATGTATTTCGCACGGGTTATCCTTGAGAGTATGCATGAATCTGGGAAACTTTAGCTTTAGCAGTGGTGAGGTATAAAGTAGTGGGCCGGTTCTAAATCAATATATGAAGCTATGGGCATGTGATTTAATGCGATATATTCATCCATAAAAACGCAGTATGATTTTTTGAGTGCAGCATCGCGATCGAATCTTCGTTCAAGAAGCTTAAAGCGTTTCATCGCCATATCGTATGATGATCCCAGTAAAGAATTCGACTTCTTAAATGGCAATCTAACTTGCACACGACCATCGTGTCGTAGTGAAACTGTTTTGCAAAAATGAGCTTCGCAACGAGATTCTTCTTTGGTTAGCGTATTGGGTTTGGTATCGTATTCCTCGATGCTCCAGAATTTTCCTATAAATGGTTCAAGTTGTTCAATTTCTTGTGTAAAACTGCAGATTTGTACCGAATCCATTTGGGCTTGACCTTATTTCCCTCCAACAATCCAGCCATACGCCGTGTTGAGAAGGCTTGGCAAATTTTCACCCAAGTTGTATTTGCCGTCTCTTATTACGTCAAAGAAACCATCAGTGTTGATTAGGACACCAAACAAAGTTCAGAGAACTGTGGGTCTGCTAAAACAATTACCGAAGGTAAGCTTCAATCCGTCATGCTGAGTCTCTTCTGAGGCTGATTTGTGCAGATTTGCATCATCACAGAAAATGTAGACGCCCATTCAAAATCAGAACATCGAGACTTGAGTGTGGTGACCCAGTGTAGTTGATCCTTGGCTTTCCGTTTGAAATTCCTGTAAACTCTTGATATACTCGTTGTTTGTCTAGACTTCCAAGAGTGCACGAACAAAATGAAACTGACCAAGATTGTCCATTATTTGGATAAGTGTAGTTGGCAATAAACCTCTTCTGGATGTCTGTGCAAGCAGAGTAACATTTCCTTGAGAGTTTTGTGGTGATATTGGAACCACAGCTTGGTAACTGGTTTTAAGTGAACTTGAAGTTGATGGAGTCGAATATTGATGAAGAATTGTATGATGTGTGGATTGACAATCCTTGCAACTGGACTTAGATTGACATTGTTTTACTCTATGATTTTCACGCAGGCAATTAAAGCAGATGCCATTCCTTTTAACATGAGCGATACGCTTTTGTAATGAAAGATCAGCAAACGATTTGCAATTATACAGGTAGTGTTCAGTCGATTTGCAATACAAGCATGCGCAGCTAATATTTACAAATGTCTTTGAAGTTGACGAGTGCCTTGACCTTTCCTTATTAGGTTGACTCTAACTTTCCTTTTATGTCTCAAGTAACTGAGACCTTCTATTGAGGATATTACAAAAATCCTCCCATGAAGGTAGATTTTCAAAATCTTGCTTCTCGTCATACTTCGATTTGGTCTCAGAGTCTACTTTGGTGAGAAGAATGTGGATCATGATGCTGTTCATTACATCTCCTGGCGACCTAAGCGTCAGAAGTGATTCACGGATTGCGGATTCGTCATCAACGAGCTTCCAGGCAGTATAAATAAGCTTGAGATACAGTCGCGAAATATAAGGACGTCGTTATCGAATCTAGATTCCAGTCGTTTCCATGCTTTCTCATAATTGGATTCAGTCAGTTGAAATGATTGAACAGTTACAAGTTTCAAGTTCAAGATCCGGACAAGCAGTGTACCAAATAATTAAACTTATCCATAGTTGGAATGGACTTGTCGTTATGCGTTAAGTTAACAAATGAACTCTTGAAGCGTTTGAAAATACAGTACTTGCCATCAAAAACAGGCAGTTTGAGCTTTGGCAACCTGTTGTGCTGTGTCACCTGTCGATGTCTGATTCCGCTTCTCTTCAATCAGCGATAAGATTTTAACCTTTGCAGCAATAAATGATTACTCTAATTCTGCGCGTGAAGAGTATACGGAATGCAAGTTCTCTACTTTCGTTTGGATCTGTATCAGTTGATTGTAATATGACTGCAAGAGTTGCAGCCTGCACTCAAGTGCGCTAACCTCTTCTTTTTTCCCAATGCTTATGACCTTTCGTGTAAGTTTTTAATATGCCGCTCAAACACAGTCCTCTGAAATCTAGCGAGTGTGTATGCGAATGTGTGTGTGAGAGTGTGTATGCGAATGTGTGAGACGGTGTATGTATGAGCGTGTATGAGAACGTGCGAATTTGAATTGAGGTTATGTTTTCAAGTGTGTACTTGCGGTTAATGTAAATGTGTGTGTGTTGTGTGGCTATGAGTTGATCTCTTGCGATGATGTTGCGCACATGTGCTGATGTAACTCTCTCGATGTAATGAAACTCCCTCGATGTGTTGTATGTTCCCTTAGGTTAGGTTTGTCCAGGGCCGTGGTGTGATTGATGTGAAGATTGTTGTGCGTGAGGGCGGCAAATCCAGCTATGTGAGTATGACTGCGGTTGTCGAATACTCCCCTTCTCAGTCCTGATGCTCCTCAATCAGCGTGGCTCCAAGAATTTGCACTTGGACGAAGACTTATCCTTTCTAAGCCTGTCCTGTCATGATCGCCATAATTGTGGTTGTATATCCCACTAAGAATTTGCAAGTCCAGGAGTCTCCTAATCCAATGAGCAAGTTGCCGCCAATTGCTCCAATAAAAAGTCTTCTTGTTTGTTCAATGTATGTATGTGTTTATTTTCGATGCGCTTGCGTGTGCGTTGCGTTTGACTGTGCGCTGCCAACTAAAAACGCTGCCGCTAAGCTCAAAGTAATGCGCTTAGCTTAACAGAGAATGAGAGCGAGGTAAAGAAGGAATGAAAGAGGAGAGGCAATCGGACTTGCAAACTTCTTTACATTGTTTACAAAGCATTAGGTACAAATACATGACGTTTCATTACGTGATTTCAGTTGCGATTAATACAGTTTAAATATGAATTTGAAAGTTAATGATACAAAATATAAAATTAAGAATAATTGTTTTCTCTTCCGACAGTCAGATCTCGACCAAACTTGGTGGAATCATGGGAAAGCAAAGCAACCTAAGAAATACAAAGTTTGGAGGCGTTTTCTTTGAAAACAAAAAAGGTTTTCTCACTAAAACTAGTTTGTCGACCGATCGTTCCTATGGCAGCTATAATCTATAGACATCCGATTTAGGCAAGACTCTGAAGAATTTTGTAAAAGCTTTTATAATAAATAAATCCCAATTTTAAAGAGGTTTACATTGAAAACAAAAAAGTTTTTCTTACTTAGACTATTTCTTTAACCTTGCTTTTCTATGGCAGCTATAATATAGTTGTCCGATTTCGACCAAACTTGGCAGAATCATGGAGAAGCATTACAAACTAGTAAATACGGAGTTTGGAGTAGTTCGCATTGAAAACAAAAAAGTTTTTTTCACTACTCGCAGCTCGTCATGCTAATCAAGAATATATTTACTTTATTCTTTATGTGGTCGGAAATGATTTGTTCTATAGCAGAGACCTGCAACGACCCGTCACGAGTGCACTCGCTGACCCATGCTTCAAATGCGATCTAAGTCAACTTAGCGATCGCTGCTTGTTGGGCTTGTTCATTTTGCATACACAAAATAAAAAACACAAAAGCGCTCGAGTATTGACTATCATTGATCGCGTTGACTCGTAGCTTCGGTCGCGAGTGATCGCCAGTACTAGTTGCCGAAATGTAAGTTCTGCTACGAGGTGCCATGAGTAAAGCTTGCTCGGCACAAATACTCGCGTTGACTCGTAGCCAGTACTTGTTGCCGAAGTCAGAAATCTGCCGCGAGTCGTGACAATCAAAGCTTGTACACAACCGATACAAGCATCCCAAAAACAACAGCTTGCGAGAGAAAAAGAGATAGCATATCAACGTATATTTTGCATTTCTATTTCGCACTATCTAAAAGAATCTACTTTTAAACAAATTAAGTTAAGAAAAAGGAAGCGGAGCCAGTTTGTTGATTGGTCGCCTGAGATTGCCCTTTGATGTTTGAAGATCTGCTACACGGACCTTCCCGTCGCTACCTAGGATAGCAGACGTAACTCGACCCAATAGCCACTGGCGAATTGCCCCAGCATTGATATTGGGGTGCTCCTTCGTCCATTTGGCCCGCTGTTGCAACGAGTGAATGTAGTCGCGTTGCCATAGCGACCGAAATTGTTGTTTAAGGTAGGTCACCCTTTGCCATCTGTCGAGATAGCGAATTTGCTTGTCGTTGTCCTTGGAGAAAAGTCTTTCTTCTGGGATGGACGTTAGTGGTGACCCATTCAGAAGATGTGCCGGAGCTTTGGCGTTGACATCGTTAGGGTTGTCCGACATTGAAATAAGCCGCCGAGAGTTGAGGATTGCTTCGACTTCGACGAAAACCGTTTGCAATTCTTTGAACGTGAGCTTAGAATTGCTGATGTTCTTCAGGACCTGTGTTTTAGCCGACTTAACTGCAGCCTCCCAAAGCCGTCCAAAGTGCGGTGATCTAGGAGGAATAAAGCAGAATTGAAACCCTTTACAGTTGCTGAAGAAGTTGACTTGGTCAACAACGTTTGAATTGATAATTGTCTCTTTGAATTCAGCCAACTTCGATGCTGCGCCAACAAAATTTGTTGCGTTGTCGCAGTACAATCTGTTCGGAACGCCACGACGTGAGATGAATCGTTGAAGACAGAGTAGAAAAGCGTTTGTAGACAATTCCGAAACCAGTTCTATGTGAATCGCTTTTGAAGCAAAACATACGAATATGGAGGCATATGTTTTGTAGGGCTGCTTTCCTCGTAGTTTGTATGGCGTGTAGAAAGGTCCACAGAAGTCAAATCCAGTGACCAAGAATGGCCGTTCTCCACCTCGAAAGCGATCAGCAGGAAGTTGTCCCATTTTTTTTTCCAGGAGACGTGGCTTATAATGGAAACAGTGGATGCACTGCCGTACTACACCTCGAATGAGTGCTCTTGAGTTGACAACCCAAAGTCTTTTTCAAAGCATTCCTAAAAGCAATTTTGGTCCAACATGTACTTTGCTTCTGTGTAAAAATTCGACATACAATTTGGTGAAGCGATGATCCTTGGGCATTAACGCTTGATATTCGGAATCAAATGGTATATCTGCGTGTTTAAGCCTACCACCCACTCTCAACACACACACCTTGCTCCTTCCTAATTCCATCTCATGAAGAAAGGGCGTTAGTCCTTGCAGGCTGGGTTGTGAATCTTTATTTTTCTGCAGTGCGAGGATTTCAGAAGCGTACGATGATTGCTGAATGTGAGCTAGGATTTTCCAAAATGTTGCATTGAGTTCGGGACTTGTTATGTGTAAGACGTCTGCTGGTGTCAGTGTTTGTTCTGCCATACTTCCATTTTTGCTGCGATATATATATGACGTGATCCGTAAGACTCGAAAATACGATGAGCAATTGTTGTTAATTGTTTTCAGAATAGATTCTGGCGCTTCTTTCTGGCTACACATCATGGTGAATTTAGATCGTTGTTCGATTGGTGTAGGAAGCTTTTCTGGCTTTTCTGTTTAGGTATAGTCTTTACCTTGATTGGATTTGGCAATGAAATCGTTTGTTTTCGATCTTTGTGCAAACGTAGATGCAGCATCCATACGCTCTCTCAGAGGCATCTGCGAATCCATGTATTTCGCACGGGTTATCCTTGAGAGTATGCATGAATCTGGGAAACTTTAGCTTTAGCAGTGGTGAGGTATAAAGTAGTGGGCCAGTTCTAAATCAATATGTGAAGCTATGGGCATGTGATTTAATGCGATATATTCATCCATAAAATCGCAGTATGCCTTTTTGAGTGCAGCATCGCGATCGATTCTTCGTTCAAGAAGCTTAAAGCGTTTCATCGCCATATCGTATGATGATCCCAGTAAAGAATTCGACTTCTTAAATGGCAATCTAACTTGCACACGACCATCGTGTCGTAGTGAAACTGTTTTGCAAAAATGAGCTTCGCAACGAGATTCTTCTTTGGTTAGCGTATTGGGTTTGGTATCGTATTCCTCGATGCTCCAGAATTTTCCTATAAATGGTTCAAGTTGTTCAATTTCTTGTGTAAAACTGCAGATTTGTACCGAATCCATTTGGGCTTGACCTTATTTCCCTCCAACAATCCAGCCATACGCCGTGTTGAGAAGGCTTGGCAAATTTTCACCCAAGTTGTATTTGCCGTCTCTTATTACGTCAAAGAAACCATCAGTGTTGATTAGGACACCAAACAAAGTTCAGAGAACTGTGGGTCTGCTAAAACAATTACCGAAGGTAAGCTTCGATCCGTCATGCTGAGTCTCTTCTGAGGCTGATTTGTGCAGATTTGCTTCATCACAGAAAATGTAGACGCCCATTCAAAATCAGAACATCGAGACTTGAGTGTGGTGACCCAGTGTAGTTGATCCTTGGCTTTCCGTTTGAAATTCCTGTAAACTCTTGATATACTCGTTGTTTGTCTAGACTTCCAAGAGTGCACGAACAGAATGAAACTGACCAAGATTGTCCATTATTTGGATAAGTGTAGTTGGCAATAAACCTCTTCTGGATGTCTGTGCAAGCAGAGTAACATTTCCTTGAGAGTTTTGTGGAACCACAGCTTGGTAACTGGTTTTAAGTGAACTTGAAGTTGATGGAGTCGAATATTGATGAAGAATTGTATGATGTGTGGATTGACAATCCTTGCAACTGGACTTAGATTGACATTGTTTTACTCTATGATTTTCACGCAGGCAATTAAAGCAGATGCCATTCCTTTTAACATGAGCGATACGCTTTTGTAATGAAAGATCAGCAAACGATTTGCAATTATACAGGTAGTGTTCAGTCGATTTGCAATACAAGCATGCGCAGCTAATATTTACAAATGTCTTTGAAGTTGACGAGTGCCTTGACCTTTCCTTATTAGGTTGACTCTAACTTTCCTTTTATGTCTCAAGTAACTGAGACCTTCTATTGAGGATATTACAAAAATCCTCCCATGAAGGTAGATTTTCAAAATCTTGCTTCTCGTCATACTTCGATTTGGTCTCAGAGTCTACTTTGGTGAGAAGAATGTGGATCATGATGCTGTTCATTACATCTCCTGGCGACCTAAGCGTCAGAAGTGATTCACGGATTGCGGATTCGTCATCAACGAGCTTCTGTAGAGCCGCTGCCTCTTGTTGTGCCATTCCAGGCAGTATAAATAAGATTGAGATACAGTCGCGAAATATAAGGACGTCGTTATCGAATCTAGATTCCAGTCGTTTCCATGCTTTCTCATAATTGGATTCAGTCAGTTGAAATGATTGAACAGCTTCAAGTTTCAAGTTCAAGATCCGGACAAGCAGTGTATCAAATAATTAAACTTATCCATAGTTGGAATGGACTTGTCGTTATGCGTTAAGTTAACAAATGAACTCTTGAAGCGTTTGAAAATACAGTACTTGCCATCAAAAACAGGCAGTTTGAGCTTTGGCAACCTGTTGTGCTGTGCGTTCCCTGACGAAAATGATCCATTCAAAATGATTGTGTCACCTGTCGATGTCTGATTCCGCTTCTCTTCAATCAGCGATAAGATTTTAACCTTTGCAGCAATAAATGATTACTCTAATTCTGCGCGTGAAGAGTATACGGAATGCAAGTTCTCTACTTTCGTTTGGATCTGTATCAGTTGATTGTAATATGACTGCAAGAGTTGCAGCCTGCACTCAAGTGCGCTAACCTCTTCTTTTTTCCCAATGCTTATGACCTTTCGTGTAAGTTTTTAATATGCCGCTCAAACACAGTCCTCTGAAATCTAGCGAGTGTGTATGCGAATGTGTGTGAGAGTGTGTATGCGAATGTGTGAGACGGTGTATGTATGAGCGTGTATGAGAACGTGCAAATTTGAATTGAGGTTATGTTTTCAAGTGTGTACTTGCGGTTAATGTAAATGTGTGTGTGTTGTGTGGCTATGAGTTGATCTCTTGCGATGATGTTGCGCACATGTGCTGATGTAACTCTCTCGATGTAATGAAACTCCCTCGATGTGTTGTATGTTCCCTTAGGTTAGGTTTGTCCAGGGCCGTGGTGTGATTGATGTGAAGATTGTTGTGCGTGAGGGCGGCAAATCCAGCTATGTGAGTATGACTGCGGTTGTCGAATACTCCCCTTCTCAGTCCTGATGCTCCTCAATCAGCGTGGCTCCAAGAATTTGCACTTGGACGAAGACTTATCCTTTCTAAGCCTGTCCTGTCATGATCGCCATAATTGTGGTTGTATATCCCACTAAGAATTTGCAAGTCCAGGAGTCTCCTAATCCAATGAGCAAGTTGCCGCCAATTGCTCCAATAAAAAGTCTTCTTGTTTGTTCAATGTATGTATGTGTTTATTTTCGATGCGCTTGCGTGTGCGTTGCGTTTGACTGTGCGCTGCCAACTAAAAACGCTGCCGCTAAGCTCAAAGTAATGCGCTTAGCTTAACAGAGAATGAGAGCGAGGTAAAGAAGGAATGAAAGAGGAGAGGCAATCGGACTTGCAAACTTCTTTACATTGTTTACAAAGCATTAGGTACAAATACATGACGTTTCATTACGTGATTTCAGTTGCGATTAATACAGTTTAAATATGAATTTGAAAGTTAATGATACAAAATATAAAATTAAGAATAATTGTTTTCTCTTCCGACAGTCAGATCTCGACCAGACTTGGTGGAATCATGGGAAAGCAAAGCAACCTAAGAAATACAAAGTTTGGAGGCGTTTTCTTTGAAAACAAAAAAGTTTTTCTCACTAAAACTAGTTTGTCGACCGATCGTTCCTATGGCAGCTATAATCTATAGACATCCGATTTAGGCAAGACTCTGAAGAATTTTGTAAAAGCTTTTATAATAAATAAATCCCAATTTTAAAGAGGTTTACATTGAAAACAAAAAAGTTTTTCTTACTTAGACTATTTCTTTAACCTTGCTTTTCTATGGCAGCTATAATATAGTTGTCCGATTTCGACCAAACTTGGCAGAATCATGGAGAAGCATTACAAACTAGTAAATACGGAGTTTGGAGTAGTTCGCATTGAAAACAAAAAAGTTTCTTCCACTACTCGCAGCTCGTCATGCTAATCAAGAATATATATACTTTATTCTTTATGTGGTCGTAAATGATTTGTTCTATAGCAGAGACCTGCAACGACCCGTCACGAGTGCACTCGCTCACCCATGCTTCAAATGCGATCTAAGTCAACTTAGCGATCGCTGCTTGTTGGGCTTGTTCATTTTGCATACACAAAATAAAAAACACAAAAGCGCTCGAGTATTGACTATCATTGATCGCGTTGACTCGTAGCTTCGGTCGCGAGTGATCGCCAGTACTAGTTGCCGAAATGTAAGTTCTGCTACGAGGTGCCATGAGTAAAGCTTGCTCGGCACAAATACTCGCGTTGACTCGTAGCCAGTACTTGTTGCCGAAGTCAGAAATCTGCCGCGAGTCGTGACAATCAAAGCTTGTACACAACCGATACAAGCATCCCAAAAACAACAGCTTGCGAGAGAAAAAGAGATAGCATATCAACCTATATTTTGCATTTCTATTTCGCACACGGTCTTCTCTTTTCATCTTGTAGCATGTTGTTGTTCTTCAGTTTTTGAATCACAACAACAATTGCATAAAAATCTTATGGAGGCTCGCCGTCAACAAGCCGAGTAAGCGCGAGTGTTGATCGAAAAGGCTTGCCCGTGACTGGCGTAAGGGTTGCTTTTACTCGTGCAGCAGCTGGCAGCGATCGTAATTGCTTAGTTCGACAAAAGCTTTATCGCGCTTGTTCTGCTTTTACTCGTGCGTCGCAAAGAGCTTAATCGTTCTGACTCAATGTGCTTGCGATCATTTCGATCATGTCGAACAAGGGCGGCGATCAAAGCAAGCCGAGTAAATGGGCGAGTTTGATCGAAAGTTAGAGATCGTTGCAGGTCTCTGTTCTATAGGTTACAAACATCTGGACAATTTCAATATACCCTCTGCAAGGGTATAAAAATGTAGGGTGGCTGATTATCACCTACATCTACAATTCTTACTACTGACAACAGAGTACCACAAGAATCAGTATCCAAACAAACCGAAAATAGCTCCAGGTGAGGAAAACGAATCAACATTCTATCCAAATACGTATCTGTAGTCAAATACCAGAAAGGGGGTTCTGTGACAGCAGCATCTCACTGATTCAATTTAAGCGCATCGAATAATGTGCGATACATTTTACCATCTCAAACGATTTTATCATCACTAACAATATGGCTTCTGATACAAAGTGACGCTGACTTGGCACCAAAAAGCACATTGTAATTATTCAACATTAAAATTAAATAAAATACGATTAGAGAAATATAAATAACGTAAGTCATTCTTTTCACTAAAATATCTTCTATTAACAGACCTTGGTGAATTTTCCAGGTAGACCAGTTCTCGAAAGGCAAGTGTATGTTGAATGATGACGCAAGAGATTCCCACAATTAAAATTACTGCTTTTTTGTTTGCATCAAGTATTTTTGGCAGTCGTTACGGATATTTTTATGATGATCCCGTAGATGTAAATGTAGCTTACTAGCATACACTGCCGATATCACAGTTTCAGGAATGATTGCATTGTTTGGTGTATTCATCTGAAGCCTAAGAACTCGTTCTATAAACTGGATAAGGCAATATCTTTTTTTTAAATCCGTTGAATCTTTCCGAAGTCGAATAACGTTCGCAAAATAGATTATAATATATCCATAGGAGAGTTAAAAATAATCATATAAAAAATTGTAAAAACATCTTTTTCCTATCTCTCGGTTCTTTATGAAGTGTTCATACTATTTTTTATTAATATCCTATCAATATTGTGGCACACTGTACCAGCGCTCACAAATGATGTAAGTGATGGCTTGAATTTCAAATGCAATGTATTTTTGGCTTCGATCGATATCGATTAAAAGTCGATAATTATCGATAGCAACCCCAACAAAAGCTCAGTGTGGCGCAAGCTGGCAGCGAGTAATGAGCCTTAAAAAGCAGCGCTTAGCAATTCACATAGTCACCAGGGCTTGGAGAACAAAGGTAAGCCCGCAGAGGTATTTAGCTTCCGTAGGTATGGAGCCGAAGGGCATTCCCATTTCTTGAGTATCTTGGAGAGCCAATCCGCCCCAGAGTTCAAATACTCAAAGGAGCAGTCGGGACTCCACTCGTCTGTAAACCATAGAGAGCCAATCCTCCTCAGAGTTCTATTACTCTACGGAGCCAATCCGGAGCTGATTCTTAGATAGCCGGAATCCAAGCCGGAATTGGAATACGGTAAGAAACAATAGAGCATCCACCTAATTATTCGATAGATCCGAGGACGAATTCTGAATTTAATGCCTGAGCTCAAGCAAGTTTTAGTACTGCAGCAGAGAACATTCTTTTGCTCATAGTTTGACTTGAGTCGCTGTCAGCTCTTATTTTTCTTTTGAGGAAGTGCTATTAGACGTCAGATATTTTAATTATTACTTTTTACTTCTTTTGGTTTTATTGGATCTTCTCTTTATGAGACTAATAAATAATAAATAATAATGAGACTAATAAAAAATAATAAAATTTGTTGCGGTCAGTCGATGGGTTAAGGGATTTTGCAAGTTCAACTGAATTTTCTATGCTTTCTTCGGCGTTTATGATTGGGCTCAGCTTAATATGACACTATAGCATTTTCAATGCTTTCTTCGCTGTTTTTTTGTTTATTGTTTATTGTTGTTTATAGTTTAACAAAGTTCAGTCAAACTGTTTGTGAACATTAGTGATTTAAATTTGACAGTAGATTATTTCTTACATCAAGCATACTAGAGTTAACAGAGAAGAGATGATAGTAATTGTTGTAGCTTAGACAAAGGTTTCGAAAGGGTTCATGAGATGCTATTAGCATAGTTTGTGATACAAGGATGTAAATAAATCGGGATATAGTTCCGTGTTACTCTAGCCGGAACCGCAAAACTTATTTGGCTAAGCAGAGGGTTTGAGTCAATCTCACCTGACAGGAGCTTATGAAAGAAAAGCACACTAAGATAAATCCTACGATTTTTGAGGGTTGGAAGATCCAACAAGCGTAGTCTATGCTCGTATGGAGGTAGGTGCCTATTAGAATCCCAATTTAGGCCACGGAGGGCAAAAATTAAATACTGTTTCTGTACAGATTTGAGTTGGTCATGGAATTGTGGAGACCACACACATGATCCAAACTCAAGATTCGGTCTGACCAAAGAAACATATAATTGCTTGGTGACATATGGGTCATTAAATTCCTTAGACCATCATTTGATAAAGCCAAGAACTCCCATCGCTTTACTTGTAATGACCGATATATGACCGTTGAAACATAATTTGGGCATAAATTGTAATCCCAAGTCGTCAACTTTGTAGATGCGTTCAAGAGACTTATCATCAATCATATAATCATAAAGATAAGGCGTGCTACGATGAAAATTTATATATTTGCACTTTTCTTTGTTGAGAGGCAGACAATTGGTCTTGCACCAATTTTTAAGAGAGTTTAGGTCCCTTTGTAGGAGAAGGCTGAAGCTGGATCATCATAAGACAGACAAAGCTTGAGATCGTCCGCATACATTAGAACATGAGAATGAGATATCGCAGTCGGAATATAATTTACAAATAAGTTAAAAAGCAGAGGGGAACACCAGAGGTTACGGGAATGGGTACAGAAAACTGTTAGTTAAATCTAACTCTTTGGGACCAATCACGCAAATAAGACATGATCAATTTAGTAACATAGGCGGAAAAACAAAGCACGTACAGTTTGTGTACATGAAGTTGATGATCAACGGAATCAAAAGCTTTGCTAAAGTCAGTGTATATAAAATCCGTTTGTTGTTTGTTCAAGCAAGTTAGTTTTGACTAAACGTTTTTTCATAAATCCATGTTGTGATCGGGAAATTATTGAGCGGCAGAAATGCTGCAGTTGAGATGATTTTTGGAATTGCCGATAGCTTAGAAATGCCCTGTAGTTTGACACTACTGATTTTGAACCCTTTTTGTGGATTAAAATAATGTAAGACCCCTTCCAATAGTGTTATGTCACAATGGGTGTAGTAGCTGTCAGTGTTCCTATTCCTTGGCACATTGTGAGAGTGTAAGAAACAGAAACTAAACTAGCAGAATAGTAAGTCATTTTGGTTATATGGACATGTTGTTGTGGTCCATATGCTCTCTATACCCTCCCTACCATGGCAATTCTTGAGCGATGTGATAAATTGCCCCATATTCGCTTTCACTCGATATTCTTTCATTATGGCGTACTCATGCCGATTTCATAGTTTATTACAAATTCATGTTTTTATCAAAATAACTCAAATTCTTTCGAAAAGATAAAGAAATCAATCAGATAATTCATTACGTTAATTCGAACAACAAAAGGTTATCGTGAAATTAATGTCAAACAAAATCTTAGCGCAATTCATTTTTCAAATTCAAATAAAATAAATAATATTCATATATATAAAGGTATGCAACTCAGTTAAGTGTTACTCACACGCATAAATCCATCGCCGAGCTCGTTGGTACCAATGAACCGCTGCTTAGGTTGCTTGGAATCAAATTTTATATAGATAAAGGTTTGCATTCTACAGTCTAGATTGATTTCAAAAGGGGGAATCAGCTAAATTAATGTTTGATTAACATAGTACAAAAGTTAATACTGAGTAAGTGATTCAAAAATTAAACTAAAAGAAAATTGCAAATTCAAAAGATTTCTGTGAAAACACATCCGCACACATCGAAGAGAACAAGCGCACACATCAGGTGTTGCACAAAACTAATAGGCCCAATTGCAGGGTGCAAATAAAACGTATGCAGAGCAGTCAAACAGTTATTGATACATATTTTGTCCAACGCTGTTTTTGTTGGGTTTAGATGAGCTGCTGCACATTAAGCCATCCGATCGGGAGTCTGGTAAAAGGTTATGTTCACTGACGCAGAAGCCCTAGACATGAGGCAAATCGCTCCATCCATCAACGCACAAATACATATATATGTATGTAATTGGTTACGTAAGCCGGTGCAAGTGAGGTTAGGTACACTGGTGTAGGTGAGGTTACCGACGCTGCCAAGGGTTTTGGTTGAAAAGCGCAAGGCGCAGCGCACTGCGCATGGCCAGACGCCGGTACCTTGGGTATGGTCAATGCGGAGATCTGAGAAAATAAACAAGACTTAGGCCATGCACGAATCAAACGACTGTCAGAAATCACCTGTATTCTCTTAGAATTTCACACGTGATTAATTGGCGCGCAGCTACAGTAACTAGCCAGCGTCTTGAGAAGACTTTTCAGCTTTTGCTCTTCACTTTTAATAGATCCACGTGTTCACGCTGTACTTTAATATTTTAATACTACGATTAGAGTTAAAACACGTCTGGTTACTTGAATTGTCAAAACAGAAAAGATCGTGTGCTCAGCTTTTCTCTACTTACTAACGTAGCCTAAGCTAGAAGGGAGCTTTCAAACGGTACCCTTCCAGTTGCTGAATCGTACGTACGTGAGAACAAAACGAGAGAGAGAGAGAGGCAAAAGAAAGAGATACAACTAGATGCAAAGCAATACAGGGGCGAAGTCAACACATTTGAGGGAGAACTAAGGCCGAACAAAAAGAAATATATCGATATAATTGAAATGACTTGAAATTATAATTTGAAGCAATTTGTTAAATTTTTGCATATGTATACTGGACACTACAACCACAGATACAGCCATTAAAGTGCAGCGTAGTGGCCATTATCTGAAAAAGGTCAGTATACTTCATTGTCTGAATGTCCTTTAAATGGTAGACACCAATACTTTTGCCTTGCTCGTTAGCCAACTCATAGTAGGTCAGACTTACTTTGCCAAACACAAGATCTAGTTTTTGACTGAACCGCTTGCAAGCATTGCTTTGTAAAAATTTACGGGCATAAACCTCGTCTCCTACTTTCAATTTAATGGTTCTGCTTCCCAAGTTGTAAGTGCGATCGTTAGCTTCATGCGCGTTATCAAGCAAAGCATCATGGTTACTCAATTTTGTATCGTCACTTAGCATATCTATCTTTCTAAGAAGATTATAATCATTGCCATTTAACATCATATTTTGGCCAAAAGTTAAGAAATAAGGAGAATATTTAGTGCCACTATGAACACTAGATCTAAGCGCTCCACTAATTTCATTGAACTTTTGGTCCCACACATATGATCAGTTCCGATGTAAGCACGGATCGCCGGCAACACAGATCTGTTCAGCCGCTCACTGCCATTTGCTTGCGGAGAATATACAGCAGTGCATATATACTTAACTGAAAATCGTGTGAGAAATGCTTCAAAATATCCCGATCGAAATTGTGAGCCGTTATCTGTTAATATAAGTATCGTTTTAACTTCTCCACTGTTTTTCCCATGCCACATTGTGAAGCAGTTGGAGGATAATGGGCCTGCTCTAACACTCTATTGAAGTATGTTCACATATCGAATGCACACTGTACTCAGTGTTATGCATTAATATTATTACAAACACATTGTAGCACTTGGCCACAATATTTATATACAAATCCAAGTCCCAAGCAGTGCATCAATTGCTTGGTTATATCCGCTCTCGAGTGCAATGGGACTGGACAGTGCTGAGTCGGCATATTGGACATGCGCGACGTTTCTGTCACCATGTGAACATAATACCTCCTCTCTGCAGCGGCGACTCTTCGTCAGCCTTTACTTATATATACATTTATACATAAGCGCCGACCGCTTCTCCGTCTCTAGCTATACGAACAATTGTAAAAGAATTTAGAATGATTCAATAAAGAGAGATCAAACCACCAAGTTGTGCCAAGGAAATTCATTTATCTTTAAAATGGTGTTAAGGTGTCTTTGGGTATACCCCATAAATTAAACGTTATTAAAACCTGGTTAAATAAACCTTTTTACACTATTAACCAGTGCGGAAGGAACCCACAGTTTCCATGAATTCATTTCCTGATCTGCGTTGCCAGAAGCTATCTCATTTCTTTCGTAGAAAACTCTTCGACTAACATTTAAAGATTCCCTCCTATGTTCTATGGTAAAAACGAAGCCTTGTAACTGGATCGCCCATCGACCTAGTCGACCAGAAAGATCTTTCTGACGCATGAGGCATTGCAACGGGGCATGATCCGTTACAACTAAAAAGTCTTGTCCTTCAATATATGGACGAAATTTCTAAATCCCTTTTATGACGGCTAAGCATTCCAATTCCGTTACGGAATAGTTCGGTTGGGCCTTAGTAAGCTTAGTCGACATATATGCGATTGGCATTTCAACTCCCAACTCATTTTGTTGAGATAACACACACCCAAGACCATAGGAGCTTGCGTCACACAGCAAAATTAATCTTTTCGAAAAATTTGGAGTGATCAAAACTGGTGCGCAGGTTAAACGACTTTTTAATTAAAAGCGTTAGTAGCCTCATCAGTCCATATAAACGAAGATTTTTGTTTCTTTAACAACTCGGTCAAGGGACAACTTAAGACGGCATAATTCTCGACAAAACTTCGATACCAGTCTGTTAGTCCGAGGAAACGTCTTAACTGTTTAACAGTTAACGGTACGGGAAACTCGTTTCGCCTGAATCTTGTGAGGGTCCGTTTTGATCTGACCATCGCGAATGATGAATCCTAGGTATTTTATTTCTCTCATACAAAAATTTGACTTTCTCACATTAATAGTTATGTTCTCTTTACGTAAACACAGAGCTATTTCCTGCAATAGAAGCAAGTGAGAGTCAAAATCATCAGATAACACCAACAGATCGTCTAAGTAGACAAAGACTCAGTTGCGTAGATGTGGTGGGATTACCTGATCCATTAACCTACACATGGTCTGTGGAGCGTTTGTAAGACCGAAAGGCATAACCTTGTATTGGTAAAGTGGTCTGTTAGGGATGGTAAAAGCCGTATATTGACGCGATTGCTGGAATTTGCCAAAAAGCGTGCTTCATGTCCAATTCACTAATGTAACAAGCAGGAGGCAAGCGACTCAATATCCCATCTATATGGGGTAAGGGATAAGCGTCCTTGCGCGTATGCTTATTTATCTCGCGTGAGTCTACGCACAGCCGAAATTTGCCTTCTCTTTCTACCAAAACACAATTGCTACTCCACGGACTGTTAGATTCTTCTATGACATCTAGAGATAACATATTGTCTATCTCAGCGAACATTAATTTCTCAAGAGCAGGTGAGATTGGCCAATGCCGTTGTTTTATAGGCTTAGTATTTCCAACGTCTATGGAATGTGAGATTACGCTAGTTCTACCCAATCCCTCGTGCTCGAAAGATGGAAACATTTTAATTACAGCAGATAATCTTTGACGGTCTTTCGAAGAAAGATAATTAAGTTTTGGACAATCAACTTAGATATCTGAATCACCTACATCCAATTCGGACACGGTGGGACTTAAAAGTTGATTTGTAAGACCGAAACTATTCCAAAAATCAATCCCTAAATATTCATCCTGTTTTAGTAAAGGTATAAGAAAAAATTTAACAGGTCTTGTGACATTCCGATACGTAATTGAAGAAGTCAAAGTGCCAATTACTGAACAAAGGTTTCCATCAGCTGTTCTGACATTTCCTGAGCAACTTCGAGAATTAGGATTACATTTTAGTTCCCGAGCTAATTCATTGCCAATGAACTGATAGAAGCGCCTGAGTCTAATAACGCTTTATAGGACTTGCTTTCAATTTGAATTTCTGTATATAACACAGTACGACACTAAAAAAAAAAAATCTGAACTCAAAATTACTGACGAAACTAATCTCTGACGGGTACTAATTACGTTTTTCCAAAACTGTGTCAAACGAAGAGTGGAACGTTTTGGCTTAACATCCACTTCTATAGCATGAAGATCCCCAAATATTCGATCTCTAGCTTTTAGATACTTTTCCATCCTTATGTAAAATGGCAAAGGTTTATGCGATTCTGCATCAGTTGAAAACTAGATTTCAAACCAAATAAAGGTTCACTTTCTGTTTGAGTAGAGCTGTTGGTCTTTACTGGTTCGGATGCGCTTAATTGGTGGAGGTTTGCGCATCCTTCAGCCGGTTTTCCGAAGGATTGCATTTAGTACAAAGCGGCTTGTACATGTCTTTTGTTCCGCAGCCGTAACAAAATACTTTGCGAACTTCTAGACAGTCATCGTAGCGGTGTCCAATCTTGTCGCAATTCCAGCAGACAATCTTGTTACGTTATCTTGTTATCTTGTTATTTTATCAGAATCATCATTCTGCAAGAGTTCCGAGACATTTCGACGATAATTAAAAGGTGTCTTAGTTGAGGTATTTCGAAGTTCATAATAAAAATGCTCATGCTTCTGAACTTCCTTATGTAGTGAATCAAGAGTATGAATTCTTAAATGCCAGAACTCGTGCCGAAGCGAGGTCTTCGAGTTATCAATCAAAAGTTGTACCAGTTCTGATTCGGATATGGTTCGTTGAAGTCTATTTATTAAGTCTTCAATAGCTACCTAAAAAACATCGAATGGTTCGTTTTCTACCTGCCGACGTTTCGAAATCTTCCGCCAAATGTCTACATCACTTTCTGTATCCTCATATTTATCACAAAAAGCGGAGCAGAAAGATTCCCAAGTAAACTGCGGTTGCTTGCGGTGAAAATGCCAAAACCAGTCGGACGCTTTTCTTGCCCAGAGCAAGTGCAGGGGTCACAAATGATTTGCAAATCACTACGGAGTGTTTGCGCGGTAAAAGAGCGAACGCGGTATATAAATTCACTGGCCGATAAATTGTCCTTGGTACCGTCATATCGGACACGCCAATTTTGAATAATATTCCCTACTTTCTCGGGAGCAATGCTAGATATTGATCTACTATGACTAAGATTTCTATATTCGTCTAATGGATCTATTATACTCAGATGCTCGACAGCTGGAGCTTGCTTTTTTGTGTCACCTGCGTTAGGATACCAAGATGCAGCATTCGGATTTAATCGTAGCGCTGCTAATTGGGTTTGTACAGAAGATGTTATATGAGCAGTAAGTTGGTCTAACAACACTTTCTGTTGTGCTTGCATAACTTGTTGGACATAGCTGGAAACTTCTTCGGTATTCATAGCAGGGCTAAGTGAACTTTGTGGTTCCTGAAATTCGTTCAAGTGAGTTCGCTGATTATTAGGAATCTACTTTTTCTGCATCGATCTGGTTTCCATGACTCTTTTAGGAATTGCTCCTCTTCCTCTGCCTCTTCCCCTAAGTTTATGCACACTGCCACCGCCTGTAGAAGGGACACCATCTCTCTGAAAAGATTTATTGGCCATACTGCCTTCATTTTAAGCGCTGCGTGCTTCTGCCTCAGATAATTCCTCAGCTAAAGAAGTGTTGCCGATTAGTTCAACATTGCAAATTACCTGACACGTAGGACAATTGGGTGAGCTCTTTAAGCTCTCAGACAAGCAACTAGTATGATATTCGTGTTTACAGGAAGTCTTTGCAATAACTTCACTATTAGATATCTTCTTATCTTTACAGAGATAATAGAATTTATCTACTTCCTGCAACACAGTTGCTAAATTCTCATTGCGTTGTTGAACCAGCATAATTTTTAATTTGTTTATTAATGTTTAATTATACAATCGGCAATTTCCTACTATAATAAAAGAATATCGAGGAGACCTAACTATTTTCTGAATACTTTACTATGGGTTAAATGTGGCTATTGTATAGTTCAACTTTTGAAGTTCGTAAATACTGGACAGGTCCTCAAACTTTCTCTAAGGCCTGTATTTCACAGAATAACAAAACATTCTAAAGCAACTACTTATTCGAGATATTAATATTGATTACACTCCCATTGTGGTCGACCCATCCTACTACTAGAATGAAAATCGGAATTCCTTCAAGGGATGCACAACTCTATATACTAACTCGTTACAAACAAAACAAAATTAGAATAACTTAAGCATGAACTATCTGCCTACTCCCTGACAATGAATTATGTTGGTGAGCAGTCTCATCCGGTAGACCAATCCAATAAATTGAATTGAAATCTCAATTCCAGGAGTATTTTCAACTCACTCTAACAAAAATCAATAGGAAGGCTCTAGACAGTTCGGAAAATACAATTGGTGTAAGGATGTTAAAACGGAGCAAAATTACGGGAGCTAAACAAGGCGTTTTTTTATTTTTTAAGCCTTTGTTCGGGCACCACGTTCTGGGCGCCATTTATTGCTATGTCACAATGGGCACTATACGGCGCTCTGCGCTCAGCTCGCCGAATGGGGTCGGGGTTCTTCGTATTCCTATGATTCCTTGGCACATTGTGTACAATAAAATTTAGTGCACGAGAAACAGAAACTAATATATATCAAAAATCAATCAAAAACGAGAAAGCCAAGCTAACTTCGTCTGTGCCGATAATTTTATACCCTTCCAAGTGCTCGCTTAAATATTTTCAAAAAATACTCTTTTTCCCATTTTCCGACCGATCGTTCGTATGGGAGCTATATGATATAGACATCCGATTTGGACAAAAACTTGTAGAATTATGTAAAAGCACGAGAAACAAACAAATACAAAATTGCAGGATGCTACCATTAAAAACAAAAAAGTTTTTTTAACTAAGACTGTTTTTCAGACCTATCTTTTTTATGGCAGCTGTACCATATAGTTGTCCGATTTTAATAAAAATTGGTAGGATTATAAAAAAAACATATAAAACCTACGATTTCAAAGTTTGGAGACGTTTCCATTGAAAAGAAAAAAGTTTTCCATACTAAAACTAG
This sequence comes from Lordiphosa fenestrarum, assembly GCA_035044985.1. Classification (NCBI taxonomy): domain Eukaryota; kingdom Metazoa; phylum Arthropoda; class Insecta; order Diptera; family Drosophilidae; genus Lordiphosa; species Lordiphosa fenestrarum. The sequence goes on from JAWNNO010002978.1 coordinate 126,193, forward strand.
TTTTCCGACCGATTGTTCCTATGGGAGCTATCAGATATAGTCATCCGATCCGGTCGGTTCCTACATATTAGTAGTGTGTAGCTAAAAGAAGACTCTGTACAAAATTTCAGCTCGACAGACAGACAGACGAATGGACAAAGCTCAATCGACTCAGCTCGTTACCCTGATCAAGAATATATATAGTTTATGGGGTCGGAAATGAATATTTCTATGCGTTGCAAACTTCTGGGCAAAATTATAATTCCCTTTGCAAGGGTATAAAAACAAAATAAATGAACTCTCAAAAATATTCCCGAAACACGGATATGTAATGCAGAATAGTAAGTCATTTTGGTTATATGGACATGACGTTGTGGTCCATATGCTCTCCATACCGTCACTACCATAGCAATTCTTGAGCGATGTGATAAATAGCCCCAAATTTGTTTACACTCGATATTCTTTCATTTTGGCGTACTCATGCCGATTTCATAGTTTATTACAAATTCATGTTTTTATCAAAATAACTCAAATTCTTTCGAAAAGATAAAGAAATCAATCAAATAATTCATTACGTTAGTTCGAACAACAAAAGGTTATCGTGAAATTAATATCAAACAAAATCTTAGCGCAATTCCTTTTTCAAATTCAAATAAAATAAAAAATATTCATATACTATATATAAAGGTCTGCAACTCAGTTAAGTGTTACTCACACGCACAAATCCATCGCCGAGCTCGTTGGTACCAATGAACCGCTGCTTAGGTTGCTGGGAATCAAATTATATATAGATAAAGGTTTGCATACTACTCTCTAGATTGATTTCAAAAGGGGGAATCAGCTATGTTAATGTCGATTACTTACAGGCAGTACATAAACTGTCTGTAATTGTCTTTTGTGAGTTTTAAGCTGGTATGCATACAGTACATAAACCGTTTGCAAAATTGGCGGTGCAACTAGTACATAAACCCGTTGAACTTCGGAGAGGATTTGTTCTTCGTTGCGCACAATTGAAGATCTGAAGACACAGCGACAGATGATCTGATGGGTGCGATGGAAGAAGTGAGTAACAGGTCGTGGTTATACAGAGACTGATTTTATTTAGTAAACTTAGCGCTATTTATATGATAGCAATGGGTCATAATGATTATAGTGAAAGTGATTATCTAGCGATAGTGTATAGAAATTGGGTGATTGCAATGGTCAGCAACTGCAGTAGTTGCTCAATCTCTTTATGAGAATTATATTATCAGCATATATTGAAATTACTGACGCACTGACTTGTTGGCGTGTGTGGTATAGCTGACTCAGCAGAACGGTAAGTCGCCTTGCGTTTCGGACCTGTCTTAATAGGTTGAATGGTTGTGTGCTTATAGGTAAATGACTTAAATGCATTTATTATAATTAAATATAGGTGCGACCGTAACATTCTCCCGGCCGTTGCATCGGTGATCAACCATCTCTCATGTTGATTGTAAACGGTTCTTCTGTGGTGATTGGGGCAGTCCGGGGGTCCCATATAGCATTCCTGTTCCGGATGGCAAGCGCGACGACTAACACAATTGTTAAGGTTAGAGCAACGTAAGCAGCGATGTGATAGTGTTGCAAGGTGTTTACAGGTTGGGGTAGTTTCTTGAGTTTGATTGCTGCTAATTCTTGTTGCAAGTCGTCAATCTCCGAAGAGCCTTGCTCTATTGGTGGGGCGTTTTTCTCTGTTGGTGTGGCTTTTTGCGCCAATGGTTGAATTGAAAATCTTGCAGAGTGGCTCAGGTTGCCGAACCGAAAGTATGTGGTTTTCAGTGTAGTGACGGTTGTGCCAAAGGTGCGCATGCTGATTTCTGGATTTCGATCTGTGCACCCGGTAGCGAGTGTCAACAGGCCAGTTCCTTGAAGATGTATGGTTGATGGAATTCCACTGCAGACAGCCTGAAGTTCCAATGCTGAATGTGTTGCAAATATCCATGTATTCGGTTGGTGGGTGTTGGACCATAATATCTGAGTCTGTGTGTGCAGAGTTTGGCATAAAGCACTTGATTTGTTATTGAACAGCTGGAACTCGCAGCGATTATCAACATTGAAAAAGGGCTTGCTGATCAAAACAAATGTACTCGTCATGTGGTAAAGTAAGACAACGTCGAAGATCTTGCGGAGTGGCTCAGGTTGCCGAACCGAAAGTATGTGGTTTTCAGTGTAGTGACGGTTGTGCCAATGGTTGTAGGGACCAGTTGACAACAGGGGTTAAAGTTTAGCAATGTTCCAATTCAGTTTTTTTTTTTGCTCAGCACTGGTGCGAGAGTAAAATTCTCTCTTCGCTCAGCTAGCAACAATCTCACTCGCACTCATAGGCGCAGTTGTAATTGAAGTTGAGCAGAAGAACACAGCACAAGGCAACGAGTGATAGAAATCAGGCCATAGATCCGTTAGTTTTCTTCCAGGCGACAATTGCTTGTCGCAGGCGACTTCTTGGAAGCGAAGGCAGCACGTAGGCAGAAGGCAAAGGCACGCTCGTTCACTTGATGTTAAAAGCTGAAAAGAACCTGATGTGTTTGCTGCCAGAAAAGAAATCTAACCACAAATTTGAGCAAGTGTGCTTTATTAAGTAATTTCTAAGGAAAAGGAAGTGCATCCTGTGGCCGATTGCCAGATCAAGTGATTTGTGAATTTAGTTACCATCATTGTGCTAACAAAAGGTGATATTTTTGGTTTAGTTAAAATTGTGTTAGACCTAACCTCGAAACCGTTTTGCAGAGCAAGAAGAAGCGTATCCAACCAGCCGGCCGGTCTGCGCCACGCGCTTCCGCGCGTTCATCTTTTCCACAATTTTCTTGCGACCGGTCGGTAGAAACATTGGCACACCTGGAAATCGCACCTAACCTCTTTTAAATGTGTGTGTGCTACGCTTTTCATCTGCTTAATCCCGCTCCAGTGTTATACTCTTGCGGCATTCGGATACAAAACGGCAGCAGTGGCTCAGTGGCTGTGTCCAAACCACACGTCATCTCGAGCAGCAGGCCGTAAACCCTTCACAAAGTCGTCGATTTCTCATGCACGCATGAGCCACCTAGAGTAGCCAACTCATATACCCCAGCCATTGGATAGGGTATAGCAGCGATTTACAGTTGCGCGAAAAGCCAAAGAGGAAAAGAATTCCAGCGCACCATAAGGAGCGAAAGAGAAGAACCTCTCTGAGAGCGCGCACGGCGTTGCCAACGTGAAGTCGCTGAGACTATCCAGCCTTTCAGTTCTTTTCGTGAGAGAATCTGATTAGATTTTTTGTACCAGACCAGAAAACAGCTGTTCTGCCCGAATTAGATGGCGTTCAACTTTATAAGAATTTAAATATTTCCTTTTCTTTTTATTTTAAATCAAATAATTAAGTTCATGAATTTCTATGAGTAAGTAAAAGAAGCATCTACATTTGTACATGCCGTTGGATTAATAGTCTCGCATATCAGCTAAATGAATTTCTGTCCATACAGCGTCGGATAAAAGTATACCAGCAACTTCGATGGGCCCAACGAACCTGCGTCGACGGATTTATTTGTGAGTAAACACGACTGTAAATGAGTAATTGATTTAGTACATTTTATGATTTTTGCGAGCTATCAATGCAATCAGTGCATATCTTTCTTTGAATTTAATTGAAGTAATGAATAGTGGTAACTTACTTTTTCTATATTTTGAAAACCGCTAAAGCGTCATGCATCCTTGTATGGAACGTGATATTTATAAATGAATTGTGTAACAAGAATTTCCAAAATGAATGATTAAATTTGATATCGTCTGTCGCTGAAACAACATAATGCTGATGTCATACTACTGGTTGAGTTAAAGCTTTATAAGCGTTTGATTAAGGGGTAACCAACAACAATTTACTATGAGTTACCAAGGTTGGGAGGGTAAAGAATAGGGAGCGATTTTCATCTCAGTTTCCCTAGCAGTAGGTTTATCTGAATAGCTGTCCGTCTTTTTCGTACGTGGGTATAGCCCGATACAAATTTGTTTAGCCCCTCATATTAATTACAGACAGTGCACTTATCTTTTATTTGCAATTATGGATCAGTACTAGAGGATTAGGAAAACCCACGCCACATCCGACGAGCATAGCGCAGAGCATCGCTAGAAGTGCACGACCCCCTATATTCTCCGTACCGAGTAGGGATCTAAAGTTATTTAGATCTAAGCTGAACGCTACATAAAACATAAATAAAATGGCGCCCAAACGTGCTGGCCGATGAAGGATTTTTGAATCTTTTGAATAGAATTCTGCCTCACGAGATTGCTCTTGTTTAAATACATCCATTAACTTACAAATTTGTTATTCTATTAAACATATACGTTTTATAATTTGAATTTTGTTGAAGATCTTAGAATTCGGCTTCAGGAATTACGATTTCAATTCGAGTGCTTACGATTTGGTCGACCGAAGCGAACTTAGTTCGGCAGGAATATTCTGACTATAAAAATTCATTAATTATCTAGACTTTGAGTATGCGATTTGAGAATCTTTGATATGGAAACTCGTTCTTGGAACTGCGATTGCAATTCGAGAGATTACGGATTGATCGACCAGAGCGAACCAGATCATTGCCTTTTTGACATAACAATTTCTAGGAAAGTAGTTGAGAAAGTAGATGTGTGCAAATACTCGGAGTATGCAAGCCACTAGAGTTACTTTGGTGCTTGACCAGTATATACAAGATCTACCGCTACAACTATCTGCCCAGTTTAATTTCAATAGTTACGTACAGTTATGAAGGATAAACCTAACTTTAGAGTAGTACGACAAGCATTTGTTGGGAAAGCGACAGACAAAATTTTGATGATATTATATTAAAAGAATCAACATGCCTCTTCGTCACAGCAACGAAGATTTAACAGCCGCGTTGAGCGGACAAAACACTTTTTGCAACATTTGTCACGAACCAATGAATGGAAGTGATCTAACCACAGTTTCTCCTTGTGATCATAAATTTCACAACATTTGTATATCACAATATTTACTAGAATCTAACTGTTGTCCCATATGTAAAAATCCATGTACTTTGCCAAATATACCCGAAACTAACGAAACAACAGCGGGCAACTCACTTTATACGTTAGCACCATCTGGTAGTCAAACTAGAGGTAGAAAGCAAAAGCAACCAGCTAATTCTCAACGAGGTGGACCAATCAGAGGTCGAGGCAATGCAAATCGCGGACGCATGCAGACTAGGTCTAGAAATCGCGATCTACCAGCAAACCAAAGCAGCGTCAGTGTAGTAAATACTTCATTAGAAGCTTCCAATGCAAGAGAAGATATAGGTAATATGGTACAGGCAGCAATACAAGTTCAGCAGCAACAGTTAATGCAAGACCTGACTTCGTTTATTCAGACACAATTGTCGTCCATCCAGTTAGGACAAAACATACAGGCTAGTACTCAAGGAAGGGTAAATTCAAGCATGTCCCATCCAGCTCTCGCAGCGGAGCAATCACCAAACATCACTAATTTAGACTTAAATCAAAATTCCTTCCAGAACAGTAATCAATCTAATAGGGCACAAGTCTCGGTTCACCCAGACAAAGTTCCTAATATTATTCAAAGCTGGCGTATTAAATTTGACGGAGCCAGAGAGGGATTACAAGCGGATGAATTTTTGTATCGCGTTCTTTCGCTGGCACAGCAAAATTTGAATGGGGACTATCAGCTCCTATGTGACCATCTACACCTGTTCTTTGGTGGTAAAGCCAACGAATGGTATTGGAAATTCCATCGCACTTGTCCACGGTTCACCTGGGATAAATTTTGCGAAGAGTTTCATAAAAAGTTTGAGGATATCGACACTGATATGGATATTTGGGAGTCGATTAATAGTAGGCGTCAAGGAGATAAAGAGCCGTTCGAGGAATTTCAGTTCCATGTCGAAAGATTAGTAGCGCGCTTGCGCAATCCTATTTCCGAGGAATCGTTAGTGCGTCTCCTTGTTCGTCATTCGAAAGTTTCTCTCCGATACGAATTAATGCATCTTGGCATCTCAACTTTAGCGCAATTGCGTGAAGAGATACGTACCCATGAGCAATTTTGTAAGCAAAATAGGACGCAACACGGTAAATCGAATTTTGTTTCGCGTTCTTACGTTACTCAACTCGAAGAAGAGTGTATTGATACAGCTCACGAAGAAGTCTCAGCTCTGCAGCAGAGACAATTGAAATGTTGGAACTGCGAGAAACTAGGACATCGTTTTGATGAATGTTTTGAGACACGCAGTATATTTGGTTATGGTTGCGGGGCGAAGAACACCTTTAAGCCTAAGTGTCCGAAATGCAATCCGTCGGAAAACCGTCAAGGGGATGCGACAACCAACACCCATCTGCCGCATCCAAAACATTAAAGTCAGATCGTGGTTCTCAGACCGATCCTTCTGCTGAATCGGATCTGAATAATACCATCTCATCTGATAATAACCTACCTGTAAGAGTAAACATTTCCCAGCCATTTCATGTTCGATTAGCTAAGTATGTGGAAGCTAGGCATCGCATTTTCGGCGACGTTAGCAGCTGCATAGGGCATAGGAAACCAAAACGTTCAGCAATTCGAATGCGACGTTATTGGACAAAAGTGCGAAAAGAGCGTAAAAAGCTAATTTCAGCAATATTTCTTAGCTCAGATAATCGACTATACACAGATATAGACATCGAAGATAAACGATATGTAGCGTTACTAGATTCAGGCGCTTCAATAAGTTGTATTGGCGGTACTGCTGCTAAAGAGTTTGCGAATCACCCAAAGCTACGTAAATGTTCAGGGCGGATTAGAACTGCTAATGACTCTGAATGTCCAGTAATTGGTAGACTTACCTTAGAAATTACCTACCGGAACCATACAGATTCGGTAGAATTTTTCGTTATCCCAGATTTGAAACAAGACATTTATCTAGGAATCGATTTTTGGAGAGATTTTGGGCTGTTAAGTAGAATTACCGACGTGAATGGACTAGTTTCTGAGCTTGATGTTGGTCGAGAAGAAGAGGTTGATAATTCGAAGAAACATTCTTTCACTCACCAGCAGCAGCGCGTCTTAGACTCAGTAATTAGCAAGTTGCCATCTTTCGAGAAGGAAGGACTAGGGCGTACTCACCTAATAGAGCATAGCATCGACGTAGGCGATGCACGGCCTGTTAAGCAGCGTCACTGGCCAGTTTCTCCAGCCAAGGAGAACCTAATGTTTGCCGAAATTGAGAAAATGCTATCCTTAGACGTAATAGAGGAATCTAAGAGTCCATGGAGCAGCAATTGCGTACTAGTACAACGCGGAGAGAAGGTTCGTTTGTGTTTGGACTCGAGAGAAGTCAATAAACTTACTTTGAAAGACGCATACCCTCTACCTCACGTAGATGGTATTCTAAGCCGATTACCTCCCGCGCGCTTTATTACCGGTCTCGATATGAAACACGCGTTCTGGCAAATCCCCCTTGAAGAGAAATCTCGACATTGTACAGCTTTTACGATACCAAATCGACCATTGTATCAATACAAAGTTATGCCTTTCGGCTTATGCAATGCCGCACAAACGTTGTGTAGATTGATGGACCAAGTCATACCGGCACATCTACGTACAAGAGTATTCGTTTACTTAGACGATCTTTTGGTTCTATCGGACGACTTCGAATCACACATGAGTCTGTTAGAGGAAATTGCTCAGTACCTTCGTAAGGCTAATTTGACAATAAACATTGCCAAATCCAAGTTTTGTATGAAAGAAATTCGATATTTAGGTTTTATTATTGGTTACGGACAGCTAAAAGCTGACCCCGAAAAGGTTATTGCGATCAATGAGTTTCCGGTCCCGACTACAGTGAAACAACTAAGGAGATTCTTAGGGCTTTCCGGTTGGTACAGGCGCTTTGTAGAAAATTATGCGACAATTACATTCCCGTTAACGGAATTGTTGAAGAAAAACCAACCGCTGAACTGGAATCAAGATGCAGGAACAGCTTTCGAACAACTAAAGTCTATGCTGACCTCATCGCCTGTCTTGCGGACACCAGATTTCTCGAAACCTTTCATCTTACTTTGCGATGCAAGTCTTTACGGTCTTGGATGCGTATTAGCGCAAGAAAATGAAGACGGCATCGAGTTACCAATCGCGTACATGTCCGAGAAGTTGTCCAAAGCGCAACGAAACTATTCGGTCACCGAATTAGAATGCTTAGCTGTCATCAGAGGTATTAGCAAATTTAGAGCCTACATTGAAGGTCAAGATTTTGTTGTGGTTACAGACCATGCTTCGTTGCAATGGCTGATGAAGCAGAAAGACCTATCTGGACGCTTGGCCAGATGGTCGATCAGACTGCAAGGCTTTTCTTTTTGCATTAAACATCGAAGCGGGTCCAAAAACGTTGTCGCTGATACGTTATCTCGGAGAGATGACGTAAGTGTAAACGAGCTCTCAGATTTTGGTCCGATCATCGACTTGCACTCGAAAGAATTTAGTTCGTCAGAGTATCTAGATGTAATAAAACGAGTTACTGACAATCAGCCTAGATTACCAGATTTAAAAGTAGTCGATAATTTTGTTTATAAGCGGTGTGAACACGCTGAAGGAGATGATAAGCAAGAAGCGATGTCGTGGAAACTGTGGGTTCCACAAAACCTTCGCAAAGACGTTATGTATCGTGCTCACAATCCTCCAGATGCAGCGCATCTTGGTATGGGGCGAATGGTGGAGAAATTGAAGCGATATCTATTTTGGCCAGGTATGGTGACCCAGATACGTAGCTACGTGTCAGAATGTTCTACTTGTAAATCGACAAAAGGCCCTAATGCAGTTCTCCGACCACCAATGGGAAAGCCTATGACCTCAGATAGACCTTTTCAGAAATTATATATGGATCTTTTAGGACCATACCCTAGGTCCAAAAATGGGAATATAGGACTTTTGATCATTGTCGATCACAACTCCAAGTTTCACTTTCTGCACCCCTTGCGCAAATTTACTTCTGATCGAATATGTGACTTTTTGGAGAATCATGTCTTTTACACCTTTGGCGTACCCGAAGTTATCCTTACTGATAACGGGTCACAGTTCAAATCCGGTTATTTTAAAGCTTTTCTTACGCGTTTCGGCGTATCGCATATGTGCACAGCGATTTATTCACCGCAAGCTAACGCAAGCGAGAGATTAAATCGATCTGTCCTAGCAGCTATACGTGCATATATAGGCACGGATCACACGAACTGGGATCAGAATCTGAATGAGATTAGCGGATCGTTAAGATCGAGCTTTCATCGTAGTACAGGGTACTCACCTTACTTTCTGTGCTTTGGTCAGAATATGGTATTGAACGGACAGGACTACGAGCTTTTACGTAAACTAAATCTGTTGACTGATGACGTAGCATTGAAGCAACCTGATTTATTGCAGTTAGCAAGACAAAAGGCTAAAACCAATATATCTACAGCACATGCAGCCAACGCTAACACTTATAACTTGCGAAGCCGTACGGTGCAATTAAAAGTTGGAGATATTGTCCATGCACGTAGTTTTGCACAAAGTAGCGCTATTAAGAAATTTAGCAGTAAGCTTGCTCCTGTTTTTATCAAGTCGAAAGTCACCAGAAAGATAAGTCCTACCTATTACGAACTAGGAAACGAACACGGAAAATCTATAGGAGTGTATCACCTGAAAGATATTCAAATATAGCACGATGATATCAGTAATACTTACTGACCCTTTTTCAGTTAATAACTTCTCGAGATTAGACTCTCATAGTATTAACTGTGGTGTAGGGGCCAGTTGGCAACAGGGGTTAAAGTTTAGCAATGTTCCAATTCAGTTTTTTTTTGCTCAGCACTGGTGCGAGAGTAAAATTCTCTCTTCGCTCAGCTAGCAGCAATCTCACTCGCACTCATAGGCGCAGTTGTAATTGAAGTTGAGCAGAAGAACACAGCACAAAGCAACGAGTGATAGAAATCAGGCCATAGATCCGTTAGTTTTCTTCCAGGCAACAATTGCTTGTCGCAGGCGACTTCTTGGAAGCGAAGGCAGCACGTAGGCAGAAGGCAAAGGCACGCTCGTTCACTTGATGTTAAAAGCTGAAAAGAACCTGAAGTGTTTGCTGCCAGAAAAGAAATCTAACCACAAATTTGAGCAAGTGTGCTTTATTAAGTAATTTCTAAGGAAAAGGAAGTGCATCCTGTGGCCGATTGCCAGATCAAGTGATTTGTGAATTTAGTTACCATCATTGTGCTAACAAAAGGTGATATTTTTGGTTTAGTTAAAATTGTGTTAGACCTAACCTCGAAACCGTTTTGCAGAGCAAGAAGAAGCGTATCCAACCAGCCGGCCGGTCTGCGCCACGCGCTTCCGCGCGTTCATCTTTTCCACAATTTTCTTGCGACCGGTCGGTAGAAACATTGGCACACCTGGAAATCGTACCTAACCTCTTTTAAATGTGTGTGTGCTACGCTTTTCATCTGAATAATCCCGCTCCAGTGTTATACTCTTGCGGCATTCGGATACAAAACGGCAGCAGTGGCTCAGTGGCTGTGTCCAAACCACACGTCATCTCGAGTAGCAGGCCGTAAACCCTTCACAAAGTCGTCGATTTCTCATGCACGCATGAGCCACCTAGAGTAGTCAACTCGTATACCCCAGCCATTGGATAGGGTATAGCAGCGATTTACAGTTGCGCGAAAAGCCAAAGAGGAAAAGAATTCCAGCGCACCATAAGGAGCGAAAGAGAAGAACCTCTCTGAGAGCGCGCACGGCGTTGCCAACGTGAAGTCGCTGAGACTATCCAGCCTTTCAGTTCTTTTCGTGAGAGAATCTGATTAGATTTTTGTACCAGACCAGCAAACAGCTGTTCTGCCCGAATTAGATGGCGTTCAACTTTATAAGAATTTAAATATTTCCTTTCCTTTTCTTTTTAAAATCAAATAATTAAGTTCATGAATTTCTATGAGTAAGTAAAAGAAGCATCTACATTTGTACATGCCGTTGGATTAATAGTCTCGCATATCAGCTAAATGAATTTCTGTCCATACAGCGTCGGATAAAAGTATACCAGCAACTTCGATGGGCCCAACGAACCTGCGTCGACGGATTTATTTGTGAGTAAACACGACTGTAAATGAGTAATTGATTTAGTACATTTTATGATTTTTGCGAGCTATCAATGCAATCAGTGCATATCTTTCTTTGAATTTAATTGAAGTAATGAATAGTTGTAACTTACTTTTTCTATATTTTGAAAACCGCTAAAGCGTCATGCATCCTTGTATGGAACGTGATATTTATAAATGAATTGTGTAACAAAAATTTCCAAAATGAATGATTAAATTTGATATCGTCTGTCGCTGAAACAACATAATGCTGATGTCATACTACTGGTTGAGTTAAAGCTTTATAAGCGTTTGATTAAGGGGTAACCAACAACAATTTACAATGAGTTACCAAGGTTGGGAGGGTAAAGAATATGGAGCGATTTTCATCTCAGTTTCCCTAGCAGTAGGTTTATCTGAATAGCTGTCCGTCTTTTTCGTACGTGGGTATAGCCCGATACAAATTTGTTTAGCCCCTCATATTAATTACAGACAGTGCACTTATCTTTTATTTGCAATTATGGATCAGTACTAGGGGATTAGGAAAACCCACGCCACATCCGACGAGCATAGCGCAGAGCATCGCTAGAAGTGCACGACCCCCTATATTCTCCGTACCGAGT
>JAWNNO010002980.1:0-17538 GCA_035044985.1 Lordiphosa fenestrarum
TCTTAATATTTCTTTTGGGTATAATCTTTTTTTTGTCAGCAGCATCTAGCCTGCCTTTATGTTATCAATATCAAATAAGACGAGTTTCCTTATGAATCGCTTAATATATGCGCGACCACTTGAATTCAGTCCGCATATATTGGAATTGTTTCCTTAACCTTAATGAAGTTTGATTAAAATGAGTTAAATACTATATGTATATGGGCACTTGATATAACTGGTTTGCATTCCAAATGGGTAAAGGCGCGAACATCAATCGTCCTTTACTAGGTTGGGTGGTTAATAGAAGGAGAACTTGACATCTTGTTCTCCCTCCTTCTTCAAAGTTTGTCTGATTTATTTAGTGACCCTTTATCCCTCCATCCTTACCTTACCCTTACCCTTACCCATCCTTATGCCGGATATAATCCCATACAGTTCGATTTACTTTGCCATATGCATGGCCGCTTTGTAAACGGTGTGCACATCACCTGCATTACTAAGTAATATAATTTGTATGCTAGAGCCGAACTGCCATCGTCATTCCATTACAAATGCGTATTATTTTTTATAAAATGTAATGCAGAATTTCCGCAGTCTGTTTACAATTCAACATACAATTGAAGAATAGTATGCTCTGCCGTAAAGCACTTGTAATACGATTCAGTATACTAAAGATAGAAAAGTATATGGGTGGGTAATGCACTTGTTTTACGATGCAATGAACTACTGTTAGAGGGTATATGGGGTTGGTAATGCACATCCATTACAACCTTTATGAGTTTGTAATAATGTAGTAATGCAGTGGTTTTTATTTGAGTTTATTTTACCAAAATATATTTACATATTATGTTTAAATATATATAAATATATACTTTCTATTTAGTTCATAGCCTTGAATAATATGTCTTCATGTAGAATAGTTTGTTTAAATTAAAATCTTAATGAGTTTAAGTAAGTAATATTAAGGTTAGGGTTAATTTTTTTTAATTATTGTTATTTTCATTAGTAAATTTTACATTTTCTTTATTATATTTATGTTTTTCATCGAATTTTTGCTTCGCACATGCGCCCTTTCTGCGTCCTAAGCGCTTGTCGAATCAACCCGACAAACTGCATCTGGTTGAACCCATCTGTTTTCAAACTATCTGTCATCAAGGCATGGAATTGTTTGAAAGACTGTTTTTCATTTATTCCGTCGTAATTGAATTCGACTATTATGTTTCTTCCAATTACATTATGAAAGTTTTTGACAATATCTCCTTTTATGATCCTTTTCAACAACTTGAACTAAAATTTAGGAGAAGAAAAGGAGAAAGAAAAAAAGGAACAAGAAAACATTAGAAAACAAGAAAGAAAGTCGGTCAAGCCCGACTATAACATACTCTGTACCAAAAAAATTTGTCTTTTGATCATAACTCGAAAACCGTTCATCCGATCTTCTTCATTCCTTTGGCGGATCGATAAGTTATCCTAATAACTAAATATGTCCAGAAGGAACAAGCCATCTATCTTCAAAACTGTGGGAGATATGACCATTTCCATATTGGGGGGGCGGGAGGGGGCGTGGCCATAATTGAAAATAAACTTGATCTGCCTGCAGACATAAGAAGCATATGTCCCATACATGTCAAACCTCTATCTCTTACCATCTCTGAGATCTGTGCGTTCATACGGACAGACAGACGGACGGACAGACGGACGGACGGACAGACGGACGGACGGACAGGGCTATATCGACTCGGCTGTTGATGCTGATCAAGAATATATATACTTTATGGGGTCGGAGATGTTTCCTTCTGGATGTTACATACTTTTGCACAAACTTATAATACTCTATGTACCTACGGTACAGAGTATAAAAAAACAAAGTCCATTTATGGTTTTCACTGTAAATATATTTATGTATCCTTGTATTAGATAGAATTTTAATTTTTTTTGGTGTACGGCGTATATATTTAGATTTATAGATAAATTAATTAAATATATAAAGAAGTAGTTATATATTTATAAAATCAAAAATCAAATGACGTGTCTTTTCGTGCCTTTCCAAAATTCGGCAAGTCATTGATACAAACTTTTACTGAAAGCAAGAGAGAGAGTAGAAATGCCAAAAAAATGCTTTTGGATAAGGGCCCCCCGAAACGAACGAAATAGGCATCGGCTCGTGTGTGGCACGAGTCGTTGTACCTGCTTGTTCCCGATTACAATTACTTTTTCGTCATGCGTAATACATACTTTCGACAGAACACATTTAGCTCTCCGGTACATTCGCTCGCATGTAGAGAAATAAAAATGATCATGTAAAAAAATAAGGAAAATTGAATTTTCTCAAAAACATAATTACCGATTTTGATGAAACATGCAGCAAAATGCTTGAAAAATGATTGCCAACAATTGACACTACCGTGCAAAACGTGCCATTGCCTCAGAGCAACAATATAAGTTAGCGTGGAATTTTTACGGCCACCCTGGTCACTGCTGGCATTTCTGCAAGGCGTTAGGGTATGACAATTTGCTAAAAAAGGAAAACTCAATTTTCTTAAAAACGTTACTAACGATTTTGATGAAACATGCATTTATAACGTTGTTAAATTATTGCCAACAATTGACACTATCGTGCAAAGCGTGCCATTGTCTCAGAGCAAAAATAAAAGTTTGAATTTGTTAGCGGCAATTGTGGCAGCGTGACCTTTGCTGCCGATGGCTCACGGTGCCACTGTCGCTGTCACTGTTGTTGACGCTGGCGCCACTGTCGCTGGCAGCCTTAGCAGTGGAAAACCTGAAGCCGAGACAACCCCACTGTTATGTGATTTTCTCAAAAACTGTATTATCGATTGAGCTGAAATTTTCTATGCATATACTTGGATATATGCCCGAAATTTTGGCATACCGTGCTTATCATGCCATTCCCTGATAGAGAATATTGCCTAAAATGTGGCTTGCCGATTTTATAGTGTCATATTTGTCATATGTGCAGTGCTCAAACCCACCCAAACCTTAATTAAAACAATAGTTTATGCTTTTCTAAACATTTCGCAATTTAGTTTGTCGCAAAAAGTTAAGTAGTTCCTGAGATATTTAAAAAATAAAAAAGTCAGCTTTGTTCCAAATTCCACCGTTCCAAATCGACGCTAAAAAGTCGACGCTATTTTGTCGCACATTTATTATTGGTCTCGCGATTTCATCATCCCATCTGAGAGTTGGCAATACATCGCTTAAAACTCCCTAAGAAGATAACAAAATACTTAGGTGCGAACTCGCTCTGTTAAATAACAGAATTCGAAACACCTTTTATTCGTATGCAGCCGCGGCAACTATCTGGTGGCACGGCACTTTTTGCCCCCCCCCCCCAATATTTCGTCAGCTGAAATAAATATTTGAAAACTTGTTAGAGATATTCAATTTTTTTTTATCACGAGTGCCCTTGCTATAAAAGCTTATGCGGTGTGACCAGACATCCAAAATATGCATTTTGTTTTCGACTGCGTGTGGAAGACGTGCACTATGTATGTATGTATAAGTTTATTTGATTTGCAAAGCAAGTTTAATCAGCGTTTGCCTGAGTATTAAACTTCAATACTCCACATCTTAAATTTAAATAGTACCTAAAATGAAATTTTTTCAATATAATATTCAATCCTTTAAAGCCAATAAATATAATGTTGAGTTCTTTCTCAATTACCACAATTTTGATGTAGTATGTTTATCGGAGATATTTTCTCATGATACTGCGCATCTTATGCAAACTCACAAAATGAACAATTTTAGGTTTTTGGAGAAGAACAGAATTGATGGATATGGTGGTGTAGCTGTTGGATTCAAAAACAATATAAAATGTAGAAATGTAGAATATAAGTCAAATAGGGATATTGTTATAGCTCAAACTTTAAATCTAAATTGCAATCTTACAGTTTTTTCTGTTTATTTTGAACCGAATTTGTCCCTGGCTGTTTTCAAGGCTGAGTGTGAAAAACTGTTTCAATTTGCTGAGAAATTTCCTAACTCAGTAATAATGGGTGATTTCAATGCCAGAGCAATGGTATGGGGTGATAATATCACCTCATCCAAAGGTAGAATTCTCTCCAACATTGTGCAGCAGTCATCTTTTGGTTGTCTAAACAATGGTGAGGTAACATATATTCATAGTTTTAATAACTCTGCGGGATCTGTATTAGATCTAAGCCTTGTGAACTTTCTTCCGACTATAAATGGGAAGTCTACAAAGGACGACTGGGTGGAAGTCATCATTTCCCACTAATTGTTGAATTCGATAAGCTAAAGCCCAAAATTAACAAGTTTTTGTCGAAAAAGTTGCTTGTTAATAAAGTATCCAAAATTACAAACTCAAAGAATATCTCTGAACTATCTTGCTCTTTACAAAGAGCCTTGACGTTGTCGACTAAAGTCGTAAATCCAAAAAAAACACCAAAATTTTGGTGGGATGAGGAGCTGTCAAGGCTGTTCAGAATTAGGTCGGCAGCATATCAAAAAGCACGTCGATTTATGACTCCTGAGTGTTTTCATGCTGCATTTTTGGCAAATAAAAGTTTTCTGAAAGCTGTATTTAGGGCTAAAAAAGAAAGTTTTCAAAACAGAATGGAGAAACTGAACAGAAATTCAAATCCCAGAGATGCGTGGGCCTTTATGCGAACCTTGAAAGGCTCTCATGAAAGGGTTGCCAGTCAATGGGATAATTCAAACAATGAGAAGTATCTTAACTATCTTAAAAACCAAGTACCCTTTGATACTGATACTATACCTGGAAACCTTGAAATTGAAATTGATAGTGACCAAATAATCCCGTTTAAAGATTCGGAAGTCAACTCGGTACTTTGCAAAAAAAAATCGACAGCAGGCGGTAATGACAAGATTACATTTGAGATGTTGAGAGCATTACCTTGTCAGGCAAAAGAAAATCTGCTAAAGGAGCTCAATAAAGCTCTAAAAGAAGGTTGTGTTTTGCCGGAATGGAAAATAATAAAAATTGTTCCGATCCCAAAGCCTAATACTGACTTAACAGATATAAAAAACTTCCGTCCAATATCCTTGATTTCGGTTTTTGCCAAAACCCTAAATATGATGATTAAGGAAAAAATTGTTGAATATTGTGATGGGAAAGATATATTACCAAATAAAACATACGCATACAGAAAAAACAGGTCAGCAGCTATGTGTCTAAATCATATCCTGTTCAATATTAATGAATTGAAGAGAAGAAAGATGAAGACGCTGGTTCTTACCATTGATATAACCAATGCCTACAACTGTGTTAGATTAAACATCCTGGATGGGAGGCTGCGAAAGGAAGGTGTTCCACTGCATTACTGCAGATGGATAAAATCCTTTTTCATGAACAGGACAATCAAAATGGGTCTCAGTGAGACGATTGTCAGTGATGGTCTTCCACAGGGAAGTTGCTTATCACCAATTCTGTTTAATATATATACTAAGGACTTGCATATGCTCGAGGATGTTAACACTAGCATTTTTTAGTTTGCGGATGACTTCTGTTTTGTAACTCATGCTAAAACTTTACAGGTGGCAACTGAAAAGTTGCAATCAAAGGCAGATGAGTTTGAAAATGTTTGTCAAACCTTAAATCTATCCTCTAACAAGGATAAGGTTGCAATTATGTCAATGGGCAGAGGAAACACACCATCAAGCAAATTAGTCATTAACAATGAACCCATAGATTATGTTAAAAAGGTCAAATTGTTAGGAAGAATCATTTCTGCTAATCTCTCATGTAAAGAGCACATGGATTACATAAACGACAGGGTTAAACCTGCTGTTAATTTAATAACTAGAGCTACAACGATAAAAAGTGGTCTCACACCACAATTGGCTACAAATTTTTATAGGGCTTTTGTTAGATCCAAAATGGAATATGCCTATACAAGTGCCAACTTAAGTAAAACTCTTGATAAAAAACTCAAATCGACACAATAGAGTGTACTGAGGACATGTGCAGGTCTTCCACCGAATTCGGCTCAATCTATTCTCTCGTTGGAGATTTACCTCCTCCAGAGAGAAGAGAACTGCTAACCGCCAAAGAAATCATGAAGATAAAGACGCACAATGTTGATTTGTATAATGAAATTTCTGTCAGCTCAAATAAGTCAACATACAGTCAAATATATCACAAATTTAAAGATAATTTTGACAATACCAATTCCAGTGCAGAATTTGCAAGACACCAAAACATGCAGTGCCTTACAAATATTTTTTGTCAAACAAAGGAAAACCTGTCACCTAGTCAGATAAGAAGCGTCTGTAATGAGAAAATCTCTCAATTAAAACAGCAAGGATTTACAATAATTGCAACAGACGCGTCTGTATCGTCGGATACGGTTGGTCTGGGTGTAGTCTTTGATAGGAATGAAGAGAAACTTATGTTCAGGGTCAATAGAAACTTTTCTTCTACTTTCAGTGAACTAATAGCCATATTTCTGGCATGCATTCAACTGAGAGGGTTACACTCAAAAAAAGAGCAGCCTAGAATCAAGGTTAGGCTCTTCCTAAAAAAAAAATTTGCCTTTAATTCAACTTTCAAGGCATTTTTTTACCTAAACGGCCAGATTTTGACCTAAAAGACAAATTTTCTGTCAGTTTTTTTTTAGGAAATGGTCGCCTAAATTTAAGGTCACGTTTCCTAAACGTTTGTAAAGAATGTTGAATCAGTGTAAGCTTAAGCTTTAGGGTGGCAATAAGCTGCGTGGCTCAGATGTTAGAACATTGCCTTTGTACGTGGGAGTTGTGAGTTCGAGTTCCACTGCAGGCATATTATATATTTTTCTTTTTTCTTCTTTTTCTTTTTTTAACAGTGCAATTGGGCCCCCTGATTGTACAAAGCAACTCTATAGTATGTGGCACAGTTTAAATCTGAAGTCAAATATTATTTAAAAGCAAGAAAGAAAGTCGTTCAAGCCCGACTATAACATACTCTGTACCAACGAAATTTTACGCTCAACATAAATTTTGATGCTGCAGTAGCAGCTGAAAGCAGCGCTGCTACAGTGCTGCAGCAGCGAACAGTCTTTTGATCATAACTCGACAACCGTTTATCCGATCTTCACCATTCCTTTGGCGGATCGATAAGTTATTCTGACTACTAAATATGTCCTGAAGAAACGAACCATCTATCTATAAAATTGTGGAAGATATGACGTTTTTTCTAAACTGTGCGGGCGGGAGGGGGCGTGACCAAAATTGAAATTAAACTTGATCTGCCTGCAGACATAAGAAGCATAAGTCCCGTACATGTCAAACCTCTATCTCTTAACATCTCTGAGATCAGTGCGTTCATACGGACAGACAGACGGACATGACTCGACTGTTGATGCTGATCAAGATCAAGTACATATATAATTTTTAAGTTTTTGAGGAATTTTGTTCCTAAAAATAAGGTAACTTTAGCCTTGGTTTAAGGCAAAAAACTGCCTAAAAGTTAGGAATTTTGTTCCTAAAAGTAAGGTCAATAATTCCTCATTTTTAGGCAGTTTTTTGCCTTATACCATGGCTAAAATTACCTAAAAAGTTAAGGACATAAGCGACCTTAACGTAAGGTTAATATGTCTTTGGCTCCATTTTTAGGCCAAATTACCATGAATTTAAGGTTATTTTCGGGGGTTTAAAGCAATTTATTTTTTTGGGTGTAGGTATAAGCAAACTGGCAATCCTAACTGATTTCAAAAATGCAGTTAAGCTTCTAAAAAGAAATGGACCTACTGATAACTTTCTTGTGGCCAAAATTCATAATCAGTTGTACCAATTAGGAATCTCCCACGCTCAAGTGGTGTGGATACCTGGTCATGTTGGGATAGTGCTTAATGCACTCTAAAAAAAGAGCAGCCTAGAATCTAGGTTAAGCACTTCCTAAAAAAAATTGCCTTTAATTCAACTTTCAAGGCATTTTTTTACCTAAACGGCCAGATTTTGACCTAAAAGACCAATTTTCTGTCAGTTTTTTTTTAGGAAATGGTCGCCTAAATTTAAGGTCACGTTTCCTAAACGTTTGTAAGGAATGTTGAATCAGTGTAAGCTTAAGCTTTCGGCTGGCAATAAGCTGCGTGGCTCAGATGTTAGAACATTGCCTTTGTACGTGGGAGTTGTGAGTGCGAGTCCCACTGCAGGCATATTATATTTTTTTTTCTTCTTCTTTTTTTTTTAACAGTGCAATTGGGACCCCCGATTATACAAAGTACCTCTATAGTATGTGGCACAGTTTAAATCTGAAGTCAAACATTATTTAAAAACAAGAAATTGCTATTGCGCTGCAGCAGGGAACAGTCTTTTCATCATAACTCGACAAACGTTCAACCTATCTTCACCATTCCTTTGGCGGAGCGATAAGTTATCCTAATAACTAAATATGTCCAGAAGGAACAAGCCATCTATCTTCAAACTGTGGGAGATATGGCGTTTTTTCTAAATTGCGGGGGCGGGAGGGAGCGTAGTCAAAATTAAAAATTAACTTCATCTGCCTGCAGACATAAGAAGCATAAGTCCCGTACATGTCAAACCTCTATCTCTTAACATCTCTGAGATCAGTGCGTTCATACGGACAGACAGACAGACATGACGGACATAACTCGACTGTTGATGCTGTTCAAGAATATACTACATGTATGTACTTAATAGGGTCGGAGAAGCTTCCTTCTGGCTGCTATATACTTTTGCACAAACTTAATATACTCTATGTACTTACGGTACAGAGTTTAAAAATTCCTTCTTAAAAAATTCACAACAAAGGAAAAAATCCAAAAATATTAAAACTAATAAAAACAAGAAAGAAAGTCGGTCAAGCCCGACTATAACATACTCTGTACCAAGAAAATTTGTCTTTTGATCATAACTCGAAAACCGTTCATCCGATCTTCTTCATTTCTTTGGCGGATCGATAAGTTATCCTAATAACTAAATATGTCCAGAAGGAACAAGCCATCTATCTTCAAAACTGTGGGAGATATGACGTTTTTTGAAATTGCGGGCGAGAGGGGGCGTGGCAAAAATTGAAAATAAACTTGATCTGCCTGCAGACATAAGAAGTATATGTCCCAAACACGTCAAACCTCTATCTCTTACCATCTCTGAGATCTGTGCGTTCATACGGACAGACGGACAGACGGACATGGCTATATCGACTCGGCTGTTGATGCTGATCAAGAATATATATACTTTATGGTGTCGGAGATGCTTCCTTCTGGATGTTACATACTTTTGCACAAACTTATAATGCTCTACGTACCTACGGTACAGAGTATAAAAATTTCCGCCCACACTGGGACTCGAACCTACAACCTCCACGTTCAAGTCAGACATTCTAACTCCTGAGCCACACGGATCATTAATAAATTAAAGCTTAAGCTGATATTTCTACATTACGAACATTAAGAAACGTGGGGAAAAAATATAACGTGGGGGGGAAACAAAATTTTTAAATTTTTGAGGAATTTTGTTCCTAAAATAAGGGGTAATTTTAGCCTTGGTATAAGGCAAAAAACTGCCTAAAAGTTAGGAATTTTGTTCCTAAAAGTAAGGTCAATAATTCCTCACTTTAAGGCAGTTTTTTGCCTTATACCATGGCTAAAATAACCTAAAAAGTTAAGGTCATAAGCGACCTTAAAGTAAGGTTAATATGTCTTTGGCTCCATTTTTAGGCCAAATTACCATGAATTTAAGATTATTTTCGGGGGTTTGAGGCAATTTATTTTTTTGGGTGTGAAAGAGCGGATGCTGCGGCCAAGGAAGCTGTTATGACAGGGGAAGTAGTTAAAATTCCGTACTCTAATGCTGGGGCATTGCGGACTATTAAAAAGAGGATTTTGCATCAATAATCATTACAAAGAGCAATCACTGACAAAAGGAAAAAACATCATCGAAATCTTTCCAAATTTACCTAGCAATCCATGGCATCACTAGATTGACATGGAAGCAAGGAACAGCTAGGGGGGGGGGGGGGGGGGGGGGGTGCTCTTACTGTTTCGCTTATAACTCCGGTGTTTTTTGTCCGATCTGATTGTACTTTTCAGAATAGATAGATATTGGGCCTAGCTTGATGCATACTAAACTAAACGAGGCTCTAACTTGAAAATTGTGCATCTGACGGTTGTTTAGGTGTAGAATTTCTAGAGGAAGTCTTGGTTTTTTGGGGATAAAAGGGGGACGTGTGGGAATTTTCAAAATCTGAAACAAACTTGATCTGCGTACAGCATAAATCTACCTTCGTGCAAAAATTTGTGGCTCTATCTCTTATAGTCTCTGAGATCGACGCGTTCATACAGACAGACAGACGGACGGACGGACAGACGGACAGACGGACATGGCTATATCGACTCGGCTGTTCATGCTGATCAAGAATATATATACTTTATGGGGTCGGAAGATTTTCCTTCTCCCTGTTACATACATTCGCACAACTTCATGATCCCCCTTTTCCCATTTTCAATGGGAACAGGGTATAAAAATATAAGTTTATTTGGCTCTCGCTTTTTTCGTTTACGAAAAAGTATCGGTAAGCGACGTTAAAAGAGAGTGCTACAAGAGAAAGAGAGAGCTAAAAAAAACTCAATCAACACTGAAATTTAGGCGGTCTCAGTTCGCAGCGAGTATCATTGGCACTGAAAGAGCAAAGCACAATTAAGCCACGAGTAAAGTAAAATCTACGAGCATTTTTGATTTTTTAGAAATTTGGATCGATACGTAGTGCAAGTACTACCCCCATCTGATCAAAGTATCAAAGAATCCGTCGGTGCAGTGCGAAATATCTCCGATATATCAAAGACATCTGAATCCAACCCTCGTGATTCCAATTCCGACAGTGATGTGGCAATTAATTCCAAATCATCAGAAAGAGTCGGCAAATCTACACGTTGCTTTATAGGGGATTGGAAAATCACTTATCCATGGCTCGTTTACGATTCAGACAAGGACTCTGCCTTTTGCAGTACATGTAAATCTACTTCGGAGAAAATTTTTTTTAAAATTAAGCACAAAAATAGATGATGCGTTTATAAGCACTGGATTCTCTAACCGGAAGAATGCGTTGGAAAAATTCCGAAAGCATGAAAGTACTGGCTGTCATCAAAAAGCAGTTTTAAAAATTACAAGTTCGCGAAATAAAACAAGAAAGAAAGTCGGTCAAGCCCGACTATAACATACTCTGTACCAAGAAATTTTGTCTTTTGATCATAACTCGAAAACCGTTCATCCGATCTTCTTCATTCCTTTGGCGGATCGATAAGTTATTCTAATAACTAAATATGTCCAGAAGGAACAAGCCATCTATCTTCAAAACTGTGGGAGATATGACGTTTTTTCTAAATTGCGGGGGCGGGAGGGGGCGTGTCCAAAATTGAAAATAAACTTGATCTGCCTGCAGACATAAGAAGCATATGTCCCATACATGTCAAACCTCTATCTCTTACCATCTCTGAGATCTGTGCGTTCATACGGACAGACGGACAGACGGACATGGCTATATCGACTCGGCTGTTGATGCTGATCAAGAATATATATACTTTATGGGGTCGGAGATGCTTCCTTCTGGATGTTACATACTTTTGCACAAACTTATAATACTCTATGTACCTACGGTACAGAGTATAATCAGTGTTATTGAAAGTTTGTCCAACGAAAACTTGAGGCAGAGTCTAGAAAATCGAAAGTGCCTAATAAAAATGATTTCGAGTCTGCGCTTTCTTACGGTTCAAGACATTCCAATCCGAGGTCATACTGATGAAAGGAGTAATTTTAACTGCTTATTGCAACTTAGAGCCGAGGACTCATCAGAACTGCTGAAATTGTTAAACAGAGAGACCTACAAATGGACTTCAAAGAAAATGCAGAATGAGATCCTGCAAATTTTAAGTCATAAAGTCTTGCGAACTCTTATCCGAGAAATTAAGGGGGCCAATTTTTATACCCTGTTCCCATTGAAAATGGGAAAAGGGGGATCATGAAGTTGTGCGAATGTATGTAACAGGGAGAAGGAAAATTTTCCTACCCCATAAAGTATATATATTCTTGATCAGCATGAACAGCCGAGTCGATATAGCCATGTCCGTCTGTCCGACTGTCCGTCCGTCCGTCTGTCCGTCTGTCTGTCTGTATGAACGCGTCGATCTCAGAGACTATAAGAGATAGAGCCACAAATTTTTGCACGAAGGTAGATTTATGCTGTACGCAGATCAAGTTTGTTTCAGATTTGAAAAATTCCACCCCGTCCCCCTTTTATCCCCAAAAAACCTAGACCTCCTCTAGAAATCCTAGACCTAAAAAGCCGTCAGAGATCCACAATTTTCAAGTTAGAGCCTTTTTTTTATTTACTTACCTCGTCTGGGTTTCGAACTCATAACTCACTTACCTTCTCTCTGCAATTCAAACACAAATGCCGGCATCTCAGCCCACACGACTACCAAGCACTCGCGCGGCATTGCCGCAAATCAAAATAATAAAGGGAAGTGACAAGCGACGATGAGCTAATGAATCAACAACACGTTTCGTGTAGATTTTCTATACGAAGCATTCAGCATTTGAAATCCTTAACATTTATTTAGAAAACCTACATGTAACGTGTGGAAAGCATTTTTCTAAATGAAAAACAAGAAAGAAAGTCGGTCAAGCCCAACTATAACATACTCTGTACCAAGAAAATTTGTCTTTTGATCATAACTCGAAAACCGTTCATCCGATCTTCTTCATTTCTTTGGCGGATCGATAAGCTATCCTAATAACTAAATATGTCCAGAAGGAACAAGCCATCTATCTTCAAAACTGTGGGAGATATGACGTTTTTTCTAAATTGCGGGGGCGGGAGGGGTCGTGGCAAAAATTGAAAATAAACTTGATCTGCCTGCAGACATAAGAAGCATATGTCCCATACATTTCAAACCTCTATCTCTTACCATCTCTGAGATCTGTGCGTTCATACGGACAGACAGACAGACAGATGGACGGACGGACAGACGGACATGGCTATATCGACTCGGCTGTTGATGCTGATCAAGAATATATATACTTTATGGGGTCGGAGATGCTTCCTTCTGCCTGTTACATACTTTTGCACAAACTTATAATACTCTATGTACCTTCGGTACAGAGTATAAAAATATGAGAATTCTGTACTGATTTAGAGCTACAATTTTCGTTTAGAATTTCCACACGCGCGTGTAGGTTTTCAATATCTAAACTTTAATGTAGAAAATCTACATTTCCGTGTGGAAATCAGATTGTTGAATGAAAAGTGTAGAAATACTTTGGAAAAACGCAAATTTTCTCTTTTCATGTACCCTTTGCATTTGTCCACGCAGCATTCAACTTTTCTGCATGCCACGTGTAGTTTTTTTTATTGCTACACGTTTATGTAGTTTTTTTTATACTCTGTACCGAAGGTAAATAGAGTATTATAAGTTTGTGCAAAAGTATGTAACATCCAGAAGTAAGCATCTCCGACCCCATAAAGTATATATATTCTTGATCAGCATCAACAGCCGAGTCGATATAGCCATGTCCGTCTGTCCGTCTGTCCGTCTGTCTGTCTGTCCGTATGAACGCACAGATCTCAGAGATGGTAAGAGATAGAGGTTTGACATGTATGGGACATATGCTTCTTATCTCTGCAGGCAGATCAAGTTTATTTTCAATTTTGGCCACGACCCCTCCCGCCCCCGCAATTTAGAAAAAACGTCATATCTCCCACAGTTTTGAAGATAGATGGCTTGTTCCTTCTGAACATATTTAGTTATTAGGATAACTTATCGATCCGCCAAAGAAATGAAGAAGATCGGATGAACGGTTTTCGAGTTATGATCAAAAGACAAATTTTCTTGGTACAGAGTATGTTATAGTCGGGCTTGACCGACTTTCTTTCTTGTTTATACATGCCTCGTGTAACTTTCTGATTTCAAAATTTTTCGTGTGAAGTTTAGCAGGGTGAATTACGTTTCGTTTAGGATTGTCGTTTCTACACGTGGCGTGTAGCTAATTATATCCTTGCAAAGGGTATTATAATTTTGCCCAGAAGTTTGCAACGCATAGAAATATTCATTTCCGACCCCATAAACTATATATATTCTTGATCAGGGTGACGAGCTGAGTCGATTGAGCTTTGTCAGTCCGTCTGTCTGTCTGTCTGTTTCTACGCGAACTAGTCTCTCAGTTTTAAAGCTATCGAGCTGAAATTTTGCACAGAGTCTTCTTTTTGCTGCACACTTCTAAATGTCGGAACCGACCGGATCGGGTGACTATATCTCATTGCTCCTATAGGAACAATCGGTCGGAAAACTAGTTTTAGTATGTAAAACTTTTTTCTTTTAAATGGAAACGACTCCAAACTTTGTAATCGTAGGTTTTCTATGTTTTTTTTTATAATTCTACCAAGTTTTATCAAAATCGGACGACTATATGGTATAGCTGCCATACAAAAGAAAGGTCTAAAAAACAGTCTTAGTTAGAAAAACTTTTTTGTTTTTAATGGTAGCATCCTGTAATTTTGTATTTGTTTGTTTCTCGTGCTCTTACACAATTCTACAAGTTTTTGTCCAAGTCGGATGACTATATCATATAGCTCCCATACGAACGATCGGTTGGAAAATGGGAAAAAAGTGTTTTTTGAAAATATTTAAGCGAGCACTTGCAAGGGTATAAAAACTTCGGCACAGACGAAGTTAGCTTAGCTTTCTCGTTTTTTTTCTATGTGTAGTAAAATGTCCCATAAGCTTGTGTTTCTCCAACGAGTTTGCTATAAAAAGTTTTTATTAAAAACCAAAATTCCTCTATTTGTTTTGGTAAATATTCCTTTGTTTACTTCTGTAGTCACTTTACGAATAAAAATGCAAATTTTCACCATTAATTTTTCAGTGCAGCATAGAAATTTAAATAATCTTTCAATGCAAAACTATGAAAACTCTAAGACTTTTTTTAGATTCGTTAATAGTTCATTTGAAATTGAAGAACTATTTCTCGGTTTTTATTCCACTGCTCCTACAACAGGAAAGCACTCTTCGATTTGGTAATCGATGCTTTACGCCGCGGCGTAAACGGCGCGGCGTTTTGATCTCAATATTCAGTTGATCCGGGGCGTTTGTTTTGACGGAGCAGCAAATGTTTCTGGGCGATTCAACGGAGTTCAAGCTTTAATTTCCGAAATTGCACTGTTCAGCACATAAATTGAATCGTGTCGTCCAAGATTCAGTGAAAATGATTCCTCAATGTCGTGATGCCCTAAATGTTGCAAAGGATCTTATTAATTTCGTCCGAGATTCACCTAAAAGATTGGAGGCTTTTGCAGGTAAAATGTACAAATATGATTTATTAATAAGGGAATCAACAGCTTCAGGTATTCTATTTATTCCCTTTATAGGTAAGTGAGGATAATATGGAAGAAAAGACAAATTTGAAACCCTTTTGCCCTACTCGATGGACTGTGTGATTCACATCTTAGAACTCCATTTTGAAAAATTACAAGCGATTGATAACCTTTTTTCAAAATCTGTCAGAAAAATCGACTGAAGCGGCTACTAAAGCGAAGGGATTTTTAAAATCAATGAAATCGTTCAATTTCTTCTTTTCGATATTCATTCTATGCAAAATGTTTTCGCATGTAGATGCTTCTAGCTCGGCCATTTAAAAAAATCAATTCCACTTTGGTAATGTCAAAGCACTAATTGAAAACCTGAGCGAAACTTTTCGAATTTTAGAAATCAATTCACTCTTGTTTGGGCTGAGATAGAAGAAGATAGACTTACCAAAGATTTAGAAATCAACAAGAAAATCAACAACGGAAAATTCCAAAAAAATTTGACAATTCGTGTAGCGCTGTTAAAGAGTGTTTTGAAAATTCCCAGGAAAAGTGTAGAAGTCTATACTATGAGATTATTGATAATATCGTGAATATTCTAAATAATATTCTTAATTGCGGGGGCGGGAGGGGGCGTGTCCAAAATTGAAAATAAACTTGATCTGCCTGCAGACATAAGAAGCATATGTCCCATACATGTCAAACCTCTATCTCTTACCATCTCTGAGATCTGTGCGTTCATACGGACAGACGGACAGACGGACATGGCTATATCGACTCGGCTGTTGATGCTGATCAAGAATATATATACTTTATGGGGTCGGAGATGCTTCCTTCTGGATGTTACATACTTTTGCACAAACTTATAATACTCTATGTACCTACGGTACAGAGTATAATCAGTGTTATTGAAAGTTTGTCCAACGAAAACTTGAGGCAGAGTCTAGAAAATCGAAAGTGCCTAATAAAAATGATTTCGAGTCTGCGCTTTCTTACGGTTCAAGACATTCCAATCCGAGGTCATACTGATGAAAGGAGTAATTTTAACTGCTTATTGCAACTTAGAGCCGAGGACTCATCAGAACTGCTGAAATTGTTAAACAGAGAGACCTACAAATGGACTTCAAAGAAAATGCAGAATGAGATCCTGCAAATTTTAAGTCATAAAGTCTTGCGAACTCTTATCCGAGAAATTAAGGGGGCCAATTTTTATACCCTGTTCCCATTGAAAATGGGAAAAGGGGGGATCATGAAGTTGTGCGAATGTATGTAACAGGGAGAAGGAAAATTTTCCTACCCCATAAAGTATATATATTCTTGATCAGCATGAACAGCCGAGTCGATATAGCCATGTCCGTCTGTCCGACTGTCCGTCCGTCCGTCTGTCCGTCTGTCTGTCTGTATGAACGCGTCGATCTCAGAGACTATAAGAGATAGAGCCACAAATTTTTGCACGAAGGTAGATTTATGCTGTACGCAGATCAAGTTTGTTTCAGATTTGAAAAATTCCACCCCGTCCCCCTTTTATCCCCAAAAAACCTAGACCTCCTCTAGAAATCCTAGACCTAAAAAGCCGTCAGAGATCCACAATTTTCAAGTTAGAGCCTTTTTTTTATTTACTTACCTTGTCTGGGTTTCGAACTCATAACTCACTTACCTTCTCTCTGCAATTCAAACACAAATGCCGGCATCTCAGCCCACACGACTACCAAGCACTCGCGCGGCATTGCCGCAAATCAAAATAATAAAGGGAAGTGACAAGCGACGATGAGCTAATGAATCAACAACACGTTTCGTGTAGATTTTCTATACGAAGCATTCAGCATTTGAAATCCTTAACATTTATTTAGAAAACCTACATGTAACGTGTGGAAAGCATTTTTCTAAATGAAAAACAAGAAAGAAAGTCGGTCAAGCCCAACTATAACATACTCTGTACCAAGAAAATTTGTCTTTTGATCATAACTCGAAAACCGTTCATCCGATCTTCTTCATTTCTTTGGCGGATCGATAAGCTATCCTAATAACTAAATATGTCCAGAAGGAACAAGCCATCTATCTTCAAAACTGTGGGAGATATGACGTTTTTTCTAAATTGCGGGGGCGGGAGGGGGCGTGGCAAAAATTGAAAATAAACTTGATCTGCCTGCAGACATAAGAAGCATATGTCCCATACATGTCAAACCTCTCATCTCTTACCATCTCTGAGATCTGTGCGTTCATACGGACAGACAGACAGACAGATGGACGGACGGACA
>JAWNNO010002984.1:0-30331 GCA_035044985.1 Lordiphosa fenestrarum
GCCTATTCCTGATATTTTTGAAATAGTGTTATAATCTATATTGATAAATTAATATAATTCTCTTTGAGATCTGAGATATCCGCACCTGAGTCGATGAGTAACGTGAGCTATTTTTCCTGTATTTTCAATTTTTTTACTTTTATAAACACGCTAAGTTCTGGGTTGATCGTATAAACTCGCTTTATTGTTGGTGAGTTTTTAAAGGGTTTTGGGGGTTTCCCGAGTTACTTTGTGCAACTCTTACATTGTTGTTTCTGTTACAATTATTATTATTATTGTTTTGATTGCCACGGTTTTGATTCCAATTGTTGGAATTACCTCTGCTGGCGTTGCCATAATTTTGCTGATGGCCTCTGAAACTTGCTGAGAAATTACCCCGGCCTGTGTTGTTATAATTATTATTATAATTATTGTTTCTGCTACCATTATTCTGATAATTACCATGGTTCTGATAACTACCGTTATTTTGGCCCACAGGTACACTGGTACCCTCAGTTCAAACCTTACAAAATATATGCAAACATAAACCAAATTTAATACCTACAATTCAGAAACTCCCTAAGAGGAAGAAACTATGCCCGTCAGATTGTCCAGGTCCGATGTACTCACCGCACTGTTTAGGAACGTGCATATAACCAAAACAGCAGCAGCCTGTGCAGACCGGCACCGGCATCGCCTTCACCAAAGGCTCAGGACAACAGCAGCAGCTGAAGGACGTCCTCACACAACATTTTTTAAATTAAATATACATAAATGAAATTTTGAAATTTTTAAGTATATATACACATAAGATATTTTTTAACCAAAATTTTGTAAACCCTATTGTGAATTAGTGCTGCTTCAGTAGCGCTAAAGAAGTCTAAGTCTGTAAAGCTTATGCGAAAATTAGGTAGAATATGTACACCGTCAAGTACGGTACAACCTTTCTCTCCACCCACGGGGTGTATTAGGACCGTGTGTCTTATACATGCGAAAATTGGCCCTTTAGGCAATAAATGAATAAAAAAAAAAAATAAAAATTTTATTACTTTTAACTAAAAACTGGATATTCCACTAACTTTATTAAATTTTTGGCCAATGATGGGGCTAATCGATTCCAAAACTGTAGACTCGACGGCAAACGTCATTAATAAAGTCAAGGTAATGACGTTCGACATTGAATTGATTTCACTTTTGCTTATCATTATAGTGGTACTATTGTCCGTAGGCATATTTCTAAAAGTTTACCAAATGCACAACAAGTGCCTAAAGAAGAAATACACCAGCAGGGCAAATGACCTGGATAAAGTCTAGAAATAAAAGAAGATGAATACTAATTCAGTAATACGGTTGATCTACTTGAAAGACCAAGAATTCAGAAGATTTCGAAAATTACGCACGTTGAGATAATAGTTAATATATATAGCGAGGTCCTTAGGATAATATATGATAATAGAGCTAGACTTATCTCATTACATTTAACACAATCTTCAGACGTTGTCAAGCGCCTCAGAGAAAACCTTATACATATATCAGACAGGTACAATTTACAAATATGTACCTGACTTTGACGGGCGAAAACTGCATTTGGAAAGATTCGTTACAGCCTTAAAACTGGTTGGACTAACAAAGGGCAACCAGGAAGCAATAGCCATTGAAGTAATTAGTGGATGTTTTAAAGGCCACACTCTTGAGTATTCAACAAAAAGGTAAAACGGCATCCCAATACACCACAGAAATAGACAACCTCTGCAGATCACTAGAGGCAGCATATATAGGCAATGGTCTAGATGCCAATAATGCTGAAAACTTTGCCACAAAAGAGGCAGTCTCAGCTATGATCCAAAATTGCGAGGATGAAAAAATTAAGACAATACTTGAAGCAGGAAACTTAAGCACTATAAATGATGCTATTGGAAAATATATACATTGCTGCACAAAAGCTACAGGAAGCTCAAGCACTGTTTTCTATTACCAGAATAGAGGCAGGGGTAACAGTTACAGAGGTAGTTACCAAGGAAGAGGTAATCATCAGAATAATGGTATTTATCAGAACAATGGTAATTATCAGAATAATGGTAATTACAGCAGAAACAACAATTATAATAATAATTATAACAACAGAGGCCGGGGTAATTTCTCAGGAAATTTTAGAGGCCATCAGCAAAATTATGGAAACGCCAACAATCAAAACAACAAAACAACAACGCCGTGGCAATCAAAACAACAAAACAACAACGCCGTGGCAATCAAAACAACAATAATAATAATAATGGTAACAGAAACAACAATGTAAGAGTTGCACAAAGTAACTCGGGAAACCCCCAAAACCCTTTAGAAACTCACCAACAATAAAGCAAGTTTATACGATCAACCCAGAACTAAGCGTGTTTTTAAAAGTAAAAAATTAAAGTACTGGAAAAATACTGACCTTACTCATCGACTCAGGTGCGGATATAGTTCTCAAAGAGAACTCAGATCAATTTATCAATATAGATTATAACACTATTTCAAAAATATCAGAAATAGGCGAAGGTGTAACCAATTCCAAAGGATTGGCCTTCGTAGAAATTCAGTCAGACCAATACATTATACCACACAATTTTCATTTGGTATCACCCAATTTTCCTATACCAGGCGATGGCATTCTTGGTATGGATTTCTTCAGAAAATATAATGGTATTCTTGACATAAATACAGTCCAAGATCGGTTCGTACTCCGACCAAATAATTTAAATCTTGAAATTTCTATCCCAGTATCACATGCAAATGATACAAATGCCATTATTTACCACCAAGATCCGAAATTGTCCGAGAAATTAAAGTGAACACAAACGATGGTCACATTCTAATTCCAAATCAAGAAATTCAAAATGGAATTTTTATCGCTATTACGATAACCAACTCAAAAAATGCATATGTCCGAATTCTAAATACAACCAATAAAACAGTACTGGTCAACCTTAACAAGGTACAAATTGAGTCAGTACACGAGTATGAAATATTCCAATTAAATTCAAAAGACGGAAAAGAAAAAGTTATAAAAGCATTGTCAAAAAACTTTCCCCTCGTTTCAAAGAAACATTAACTGAACTATGCACAGAATATGTCGACGTATTCGGACTTAAAACCGAATCAATTACAACAAACAACTTTTATAAGCAACAGCTAAGGTTAAGAGATAACGAACCAGTCTATATCAAAAACTATCTAAGCCCGCATAGCCAAACTGATAAAATACAAAGACAAGTTGAGAAACTGATTTCCGACAGCATTGTCGAACCATCTGAGTCTGAGTACAACAGCACACTTCTACTTGTCCCAAAGAAAGCCCTTCCGGGCTCAGAAACAAAAAATGGCGATTAGTAATTGACTATCGTCAAATCAATAAAAAACTTCTATCAGATAAATTTCCACTCCCTAGAACTGACAATATTTTAGATCAGCTAGGTCGAGCAAAATATTTCTCATGCCTTGACTGAATGTCAGGGTTTCATCAGATCGAACTCGAAGAAAGTTCGAGAAATATAACATCTTTTTCAACGAGCAATGGCTCATATCGCTTCACGCGATTACCATTTGGTTTAAAAATAGCGCCAAATTCATTTCAGAGAATGATGACTATCACATTCTCTGGACTTGAACCTTCCCAAGCATTCCTCTATATGGATGATTTAATAGTTATTGGTTGTTCCGAAAAACATATGATTAAAAATTTAACAGATGTTTTTCAACTTTGCAGGAAATATAACCTTAAGCTACATCCAGAAAAATTTTCATTTTTTATGCACGAAGTGACCTTCCTAGGTCATAAATGCACAGACAAAGGAATTTCGCCAGATGATAAGAGTACGACGTCATCAAGAATTACCCAGTCCCACACGATGCGGACAGCGCTAGACGTTTTGTTGCATTTTGCAATTATTATAGAAGTTTTATTAAAACTTCGCCGACTATATCACGTAACAAGATTATGTAAAAAGAATGTCACTTTTGAATGGACAGTCGAATGCCAAAACGCATTCAAATATCTAAAAAATAAACTCATGCAACCTACCCTACTGCAGTACCCAGAGATTAGCAAAGAATTTTGCATAATCACAGACGCAAGCAAACAAGCTTGTGGAGCGGTTTTAACTCAGAACCATAACGGACTCCAACTACCAATAGCATATGCATCACGCTCATTCACAAAAGGCGAAAGCAATAACACTGCTCGACAGGATTCTCCCCAATTCACCAAACCAGCTTTTTCTAAAGTATTTTGGACCGCTGAGCACGAAAATCGACATGAAAAAAATTCTGTTGAATCGTTATCGATATATTATCGATAAAATGTTTTTTTCGATTTTTTCAAAAGTTGCCTCCACTTAAACTCTCATAACTTTTTTGTTTCTACACCTATTGAAAAGTTAAGGCAATTAAGAAAGAAGAAACCTGCCAAAAAGTTTCGGTTTTAGACAAAAATGTGATAGGATGACGGCTTTCAGAGCTATAGGCCCAAATGTAGAAAAAAAACCTTAATTTTTTCAAAATTAAAAAAATGATCGAAATTAATGTGCTTGTAAATGCAAACTGATAAACAAAATTAATGGTTTTTTTAAATTCGAAAATAAAGTTTTATTAACTTTAAGAAAAGCTTACATACACAAAAATCGGACATGAAATGGCTTTTTCAAAAATTTCATTTTGTCGAGCATTGTAAGAGCACAACAGAACTAGAATTGGCAGCAATTCATTGGGCAATAGTACATTTTCAAACATATATTTATGGCAAACACTTCACAGTGAAAACAGACCATAGAGCCCTTACCTATTTATTTTCAATGGTAAATCCCAGCTCTAAACTAACACGCATGCGGCTCGAGTTAGAAGAATACGACTTCACAGTTGAGTATTTAAAGGGTACACACAATTTCGTGGCAGACGCACTGTAGCGAATAACCATAAAAGAATTAAAAGAAATAAACACGAACATACTAAAAGTCACTACAAGATTTCAAAGTAAACAGAAAAAATCCTGCGCGGGATATGCCTAGGTCATCTCTAGCAAACACTTCTCAGCCCAACGTATATGACGGAATCTCAAATGACGGCTTACGGAAAATAGTGACATTGCGAATAACCCCACTTAAATGTTTGTTAAAACATGGAAGAAAAGTTGTAGCAAGAATCGATATTAGCGATTTGTACACCAATGGAACTCTAGACTTAGGTCAGTTTTTTCAAAGGCTTAAAAGACAAGCCGGTTTACTCAATATCAGCCAAATATCAGTGGCACCGTGCGAAAAGATCTTTGAATCAATTTTAATAGATACCTTTAAACAAATGGGCAATAAAATATTAAAGCCTCTAAGAGTAGCGCTACTCAAGTCGGTGACCCTAATAAATAATGATAAAGATCAAGAAGCGATACTGTTCACATTCCATGACGATCCAATTCAATTAGGTCATACAGGCATAACTAAAACTCTTGCAAAAATAAAAAGACACTATTATTGGAAAAATATGACTCGTCATATCAGAGAGTACATAAATAGATGTCATAAATGCTTGACGTCCAAAATAACTAAACATACAAAAACACCAATGAAATCAACAGAAACTCCAATATATGCTTTTGACAGAGACAGAGACAGACACAATTGGCCCACTACATAAATCTGAGAATGGAAATGAATATGCAGTCACTTTAATATGTGATTTAACCAAATATTTAGTTGCCATTCCGGTTAATAGCGCAAATACTGTCGCTAAAGCAATATTCAAATCCTTTATTCTAAAGTACGGTCCAATGAAGACGTACGGACATGGGAACAGAATACAAGAATTCTATTATAAATGACCTGTGCAAATATTTAAAAATAGACAACAACGTCAACTGCACACCATCACCAGACATTAGGTATCATTGAAAGAAGTCATAGAACCTTAAATGAGAACATACGTTCATACACATCAGTCGATAAAACTGATTGAGATACATGGTTACAGTATTTCCTGTATTGTTTTAATACTACACCATCTGTAACTCATGATTATTGTGCATACGAACTTGTTTTTGGTAAATCAAACAACATACCAAAAGATTTTAATAGTATAGACAAGATAGACCCACTTTACAATGTAGAAGATTATGCTAAAGAAGTTAAGTTTAGATTAGAAATAGCATATAAAAGAGCCAGAATAATGCTAAAACAGCATATGGCTAAGAATAAGGAATATTATGATTAGAAAATAACTAACTTTAACGTGAAAATAGGAGATATTGTTTTACTAAGAAATGAAACTGGCCATAAATTGGAACCAGTATATTTAGGTCCAAATAAAGTAACAGGAATAGAAGATAAGGACAATATCTTAATTAAAGATAAGAAAAATAAAACACAGAAAGTACATAAGGATTGGCTGAAAGCATACAGCAAATAAAAAGACAATGAAACAGTAAAATTGAAATCAAAAAGGTCCTTACCTAGATCACTTGATCACCTAATGACACCAACACAAAAAAATCAACCATCTACATTTAATAAATATCATACCAAGAAAGAATATCCAAGAAACCAAGTTAAAAGTTAATTCAAAACAATTTCAATTATATTTCATTCAAAAATATTAAATCAAAATCAAAAATATATGTACTATATATACAAAAATGTAGGTTACCAATCTCAAATAACTCCATATATTACGTTATTTCTCTAAAAAGGGAGATCAAATATCAAATAACTCCATATATTACGTTATTTATCTAAAAAGGGAGATGTAGTGAGCCCACATACATTTCATATACATAAGTTCTTTTAAGTACATTAAATATTCACTCAGCAACAAGTATGCATGAACAATGTTGCACATAAACAAAAAAATAATCCAAACACATTTATATGTAACATGACTCCTTTGCACTTAGAGCGACTTAAAACTGGCGAGCCATCACTTTGATGCATGCATTGGACTAATGCTCATATAAACATATACACACACACATACATAATTCTCATAAGAATATACCAATGTAGGCTTAGCATAAGCAAAGGTAGGTAGGTTGTTCCGGCTGACCCCAGATGGGGTCACACATAGACCTTAAAATCCTTAATGAGGCCGGGATTCTTGACGTTTTGGCAAATGCCAATAATTGTTTTGGGGGCCTCTTGGCCGCTTCCTCCAAAAAAGAGAACCGGCTGCTAGGCAGTGTCCCGTTAGTATGCCAATGAGCAGTCTACAGTCTCTTCTCTGGAGCTGTAGCAGATAGTGCGTAAGTTTTTTGTCTCTTGTCTTGCACATAATTTTAGAGATTCTGCATCCGCTGGTGTTTTCCCACCTTACCTCTGCTTCTTTCTCTGCTATCTCCTCCATCTTGCTGTTAAGCGTCTGTATGGAGATAGGTATGTTTAGTGTTTCTTCTTGGACGAGTACGACTCCGGCTTTTGCAAGACTGTCTGCCATCTCGTTTCCGTCGATGCCCCGGTGGCTGGGAATCCAGTAGATTTGCACCTTTCTGGAGATACTGAGGGAATCTAGTGCTTCCCTGCTCGCCAGGACATTTCTGGAGTTGATTGAGTGTCCTCGTATTGCCTTGATTGCCGCTTGGCTGTCCACGTAGATATTTATTTGGTTGTATGGAGCGTGAATTTCCGCCAACTCCGCTGCTTTCCTTATTGCGAAGACTTCCACCTGCAATATGGTGCAGTGGTTTGGCAGTTTGTATGAGAGCTTTATTTCTGGCTCTGCACAGTATACGGCAGCTCCGACTCCTAGGTCCATCTTTGAGCAGTCTGTAAAGAGGTGCGTTGCTTCTTGGGACAGTCCTGTACGCCAGTCTTCTGGTCCCAATAGTGCTGATGTGCATATTGAGTTGATCTTTGGGATAATGTAGTCCGTGCTACTATTGATCTCTCTACCAGCTATGCTGTTTCCATAGCTTTATACAGACCAGTGCCTGTCGCTGGGTCTTCTCCATCAGCTTTAGGTATGTGGTTTTCTCCGTGGCTTGCCACCATACCAGTATGCCGTGTAGCATTATCGGTCGTATTACTGAAATGAAAAGCCAGTGCATCAGACTTAGTGATAGGCCCCAAGTGCTACTCAGCATCTTCTGGGATGCATGTAGTGCGTTGGTCGCCTTCTTCACCATTTCTTCCACATTCGGCTTCCATGACAGCTTACTATCGATTACTGCTCCAAAGTATTTAACGTTATTCTTTAGCGTTAGTGTTATTCCATTTATCTTTGGTGGAATCCATGGCGGTACCTTGTATCTCTTGGTAAAGAGAATGAGGTCCGTCTTCTCCGCATTAATACTGAGTCCGGCTTCTGTGGCCCATTTTAGTATCTCTTTGAGTGTAGAGTCCATGATTGAGCTGAGAGTCGATGGACATTTTTCCACGATAATTATGCATATGTCGTCGGCATATGCAGTTATCTTGGGTGCTTTCCTGCGAAATTTTGTTAGCAGTTCGTTAACCACAAGGTTCCAAGGGGTGACAGTACTCCGCCTTGAGGCGAGCCGCCGTGTGCCTCCTTCCTCATGGTTGTGGTACCCCACTTGGCTTGTACTCTTCTGCAGCTCAGCAAGTTGTATATCCACGAGTCCAAAGCCTTATGTATTGATACAGCTCTTGTTGAATGCACCAGATATATCAAGGACTGCTCCCAAGGCATACTCTTGATGGTACATTGCTTTCTCGATGGTGGCTACTAGGGAGTGTAGCGCTGTTTCCACCGATTTCCCTTTCGTGTATGCGTGTTGGTTGTTCTCCAAGGTCAGGTTCATGCCTTCTCTTATGTGGAGATCAAGTAATTTTTACATTGTTTTAAGCAGGAATAAAGTGAGGCTAATGGGCCTGTAGTCGTTTGGCTGCACGTGACTGCATTTCCCCGCTTTGGGCAGGAACACAACACGTGCTGTCCCCCAGGCCACAGGTACATAGCCCCACCCCAGGCAGGCTTCAAAAATGGACTGTAGCCATGGTACGACTAAACCTTTACTCGTTTTTAGCATGGCGGGAATTATGCCATCCAGACCGGGGGACTTGTAGCTCGCGAACGAGTCGATCGCCCATCGGATTTTTCCTGGAGTGACGTAAGTTGGTTGGGATGTTAGTTTGTTGAGTGTTTAAGTCCTGAAGCGTATCTGGCTCGGTGACTATAGTGCAGCCCAAGAAGTGCGCATCGAGAAGAGCGCATATAGCTTCCTTGCTGCTTTCTGTCCAGTGACCTTCGTCCGTTTTTAGTTGACTCTGCTTAGGTGGCTGCTTTGAAAGCAGCTTCCTGAGTCTGGCTGCTTCCGAGACCTTCTCTATGCTGGAGCAGAGGGTTCTCCATGAATGTTGCTTTGCCTTCCTTACTTCTTTTTTGATTAAGCGAAGTCTTATCTTATACTCCTCCCAGATGATCACTTCATCCGCATGTTTGGCGAGTTTGAAGCATTCCTGGACGTCCTTCCTCTGCTGTTTCAGTTCTGGGGTCCACCAGGGGGGTCTGGTTCTCCTTTTTGTAACTGTAAGCCTACACGAGGTTTTGTATGCTTCGATGAGATTGACAGTGAGCGTCTTCACGGACTTCTCAATATCTTCCACCGAGCAGAAGGGCGTTGACGTCGGCAGTTCTGATTCCACTGTCTTAAGGTACTTCACCCAGTCGGTATTCCGGGGGCTCCTATAGACGTTTCTAGTTTGACAATAGTCGAATTGTATCTTGAACTGGATGTACTTGTGGTCGGAGAAGGAGGGTTTATCAAGAACTCTCCATTCTGACGCCTGAGTACTGTTCCCTAAGGTCATGGTTAAGTCTAGGACGTTGGCTGAGGTTGGTCCCACAAATGTGTCTCCAACGTTTTCTACACTTAGACTGGTTTGTATAATAAAATGTAAGAGAGACTCACATCATGTCGTTGATGTCCGGGCTGCCCCACACAGTGTGGTGTGCGTTGGCGTCCGTTCCGATGACGAGGGGTTCTTCTTGTAGCTTGCCTCCGCCGTCAGTCTTCCGAGTTCAGCCGGTGGTGCCTCTCGCTCATGCGCCATGTAGCAGGACGTCATAAGAATTGGCTCGTCTCTGCCACCCTCCAAGGCCAAAACAGTGAAGTCGTCCGTGCTGTAATTAGTCATTAAATAAGCATATATGCCTTTTCCTACCAGAATGGCAGTCCTTGCTCTACTTACTGGGGTGGGATAAAAGATATTGTAGTTTTGTGACTTTAGCCCGGAGACCTTGTTTCCCGCCGCTATCCAAGGTTCCTGAACTAAAGCCACATCGGCGGGCTCTTCCTCCAAGGTTAAAAGGAGCTCCGCCGAGGCGATCTTGCTCTTATGCAAGTTGACCTGGAGGACCTTCAACTGCATGACTGGTGTCCGCATAAGCAAATCGATAAACATAATAAAATTGACCAACAAATAGTGCACAAGGGTGCCTCTCCACTTAAAGCTGATTTTGAACAGGGAACATCGATCGCAGCAAAGGTACAGGAGACGAACTGTTTTTCGTTACTGTACAAATAACGCGATTATTTGATATAATGTTCCCAATGACCCTGTCTATATTTGCTGAATTTTGTAGATTTTTCTTGTACCATTAACAACTAAGTTAAAATTGTTGTCGCTTTGTGTTGCTTCTACAAAACTACCCATAAAACGCGAACCAAGGGTAAAGTTAAAAACTGGGTATAAGGCGATGCTTACAGAAGTGCCTTCTGTCACAATTTAAGGGTCTCATTTCGGGTTTTTTTAAGTGTTGTACTGTGTTATAAATATTTTGTTTCCTCTTTTCAGCTTTGCGTTTATCCTTTTCCGGATTGGTTACGGTTTTATTTTCAGGCTTTTTCTTTCATATTTACGTATTACAATTTACATATTACTGAGGATATGAAACCTACGATCTGGTACGGGCCCTCATACCTGGGTGCTAGTTTCGCTGCGAGTCCCTCCGATGCCTTCGAGAGATGGTGCGTTTTGACAGCGCTGTAAATTGATGGGATACCCCCATCTCTTCAAAAACTCTATTAAACGCCTTACTCGTGATCTGTGCTCCTTTGTCTGTTATTAGCACCTTTGGTACTGTTACGACAGATACCATGAACTAGTTCCGCTTGATGGTAGCTTAGTGCTTAGGGTTCGATACTAGTATGTAGTTCTTATCGATAATGAAAAGGGTCAAGATCGATATTGGAATGTACTGGATTTGTAGACTTGCCCACGACTAATTTCTCGCTTAAGCTGGCATGTGCTTTATAGTTCTTTTCTAATTTACCACGAGACGGAAGCGGACTAAAAGTGAGAGTTTATGTCAACCTAACCTAGCATAACCTAAGATTAAGAAAATTGTAATCTCACAGGAATTTAAAGCGTGCGCCTATGCACCCTTGTATGCAGCTTATGCCAATGTACACACAAGTACAAATAAATATATACGCTGAAGTTAACACACAACAGCATTGGTGTCTGGGTGGCGCTGGAGGGCTTCGAACACCCGCAACATTTCTTTAAATTCTTTTATTGGAGAATTTCATTGAGTTCCCTTACAAGGTGGAGAACTACTGTTGATTCTTATTGGAGAAAATTTATGGCGAGGATTTCTTAAATTCGATTGTAGATCGAAATTTCTGGATTCGTTGGAAATTTCTTGAGGATTTCTTTAACTAAGGAAGTTCCTGATTTGGCGGATACTTCCTAGGATCGGATTGGAGAAATGGCCTGTGGTAAATCGTCACTATGTATACACCTGCAGCACCTTGTAGCGCCAGGCGGGTCTTGTACAACTGCTCCTTATGTCAGGATGAGGACGACGACGATATGGTCTGCTGCAACGGCAGCGGTTGCACAAACAAATGTCACGTAAGATGCGCTACCGTAAAGGAGGCCGAAGTGGGTTGGCTTTGTAGAGAATGCGACACTAGAGCGGAGGATGCGTCATATAGAGGCGCACAAACTACAGTCAACTGGCAAAGTCCAGTGGCGAGAGGCTGACGGATGTAGTAGCTTCAAAAAAGGGCAACGAGGCCAACGCAGGTGGCGGTCAGAGCGAGGTGGGCTTATGTGGAGCATCGACCTCTATAGAGGATGCGCATCACCTGCAAGAGGAGCTGAGGTTGTTAGAAGAAGACTACATATTACAAAGGCGACAGCTGTTGCTAGAAAGGCGGAAAGAGCTTCTAGCGAAGATGTCTGAAAGGCACATAGTGGTTAAAGAGCCACGTGT
Organism: Lordiphosa fenestrarum; assembly: GCA_035044985.1. Classification (NCBI taxonomy): domain Eukaryota; kingdom Metazoa; phylum Arthropoda; class Insecta; order Diptera; family Drosophilidae; genus Lordiphosa; species Lordiphosa fenestrarum. The sequence goes on from JAWNNO010002984.1 coordinate 12,178, forward strand.
AGGTTCACTGGTGGACAAAACGCCAAGGGCGTCTAGCACACACGCTGCTCCTGGGGAGTACCAGGCTAGTAACCATCAGACACCTACACATGTCCAGGAAAGGACGCCAGATGCGCAAAGTACTCACTCTGTTCCACAGGCGTGTAATCAACAGAGGCATACGTACTGCCCTTGGGTGACTAGTACAATTGGGGAGCAGAATTATATAAGGCCTGTAAGACCCCAAGCTATGATATCGCCGGAGAAACTGGCTGCGCCGAAGACGAATGTTGCTGAACTATCGAAGTTTTAAGGCAGGCCAGAGGAATGGCCTCTTTTCATAGCAATGTAGGAGCAGTCCACCGAGCTGTGCGGATTTTCAGATGCCGAGAATTTGATGCGACTTAGACACGCGCTGAAGGGTCCAGCTAAGAACACGGTGAGGAGTCTTATGCTGCATGCAGACTGCGTACCACAACTTTAGAGATGAGGTTCGGCATTCCGGAAATTATCATCGATGTGCTGCTGACACAAATAAAGGAGTTTCCCCATTTGAAAGAGAATAGACTGGACAACTTGGTTGACTTTTCAATTGAGGTACAAAATGTGTGCGCAACGATGATGGCAGCTAAAATGGAGCAGCATTTAAATAATCCGGAGCTGACTCGTGAGTTGGTGGCGAAGTTACCATGCTTACTTCAAACGTTTTGGGGCATGCACAAGCTAACTGTGCCGAACTGTACGTTAGCCAATTTGGGATTCTGGTTATCAAAGATGGCAGAAGGTGCAAATAGTGTCATGCTTCCCAGCTTTCAAGCAAAGGTGAGGAAAAAGGGCATGATTTACGCACATACGTAAGGCAAAGGATGTAAGGTATGCCAGAGGTCTTGCCCCTCACTGGAGGGATGCGATGCATTTAAGGAAATGCAACTGTCGCAGCGCTGGACCATGGTCAGAAGCCTTAAGCTATGCTGGAGTTGTTTTTCAATCCACAAGGCGCGGGATTTTCTCATCACAAGTCCGTGCAGTGAGATGGGATGCCAAAAGAGACATCATCTACTACTCCATGGTCCACTCATCGCTAGGATACAGTTGCAGAACTGTTTCGCGTACTGCTGGTGACACTGTATGCGAATGGCAAGGAGGTTAACAATGCTCTTCCATAACCTTGATTGATGAACCTTTGCTGAAGGACCTTGGAGTGAGAGGTAAACCACAGCCGCTATGTATGCAGTGGACAGCGGGCATGCACCGCTACGAAGACGAATCTGTAATTGTGGATTTACGGATTTCTGGTGTCGGAATGAACAAAGTTTATAACCTACGGGATGTACATTCAGTAAAGAAGCTAGGGCTTCCGCAGCAAACACTGGATGTGGAAAATTTAAAGGTCAAGTATAAACACTTAAGTCATTTACCCCTGCAGGGCTATAGCTACGCAAAACAAGGGCTGTTAAAAGGGTTGAACAACTGCATCCTAGGGCGTGCACTCCGAACACGAGAAGGCAGCTCTGAAGACCCAGTTGCCGAGAAGACTCGTCTGGGATGGACCATCAAAGGAGGATCATCAGCGCCAGGTAGTGGTCAGAAGGCACCATCATGCCACATCTTTCACATATGTAGCTGTGAGGAAGATAATAACAGAGAGATATTGCGGCTTCTCATGCAGCACGTTTGGTCGGAAGAAGATCTATGGTATGGGGTTGAGAGCAAGGCCCAATTGGAGGATGACAAGTTGGCCATGCAACATAAGGAAGCCAACACAAGACGTTATAAGGAGCGGTTCGAGACCGGGCTAATATGGAGGTATAGAGATACGGCCCTTCCAGACAGCCTGCCTACAGCCCTCAAGCGAGCGCGCTGCCTTAACGCGAAACTTCAGCGGCAACCGGAGTTGGCCGTTGAGATAAGAGGCAAAATCGATAAGTATAACGCAAAAAGAAGCATCAGAGAAGCCATATTGTGATGTATCACAAAGCGTTTTTTGTGAATGCATAAAACTTCAGGTTTGGGCGGTGTTTAATTAATCAATCAAATAGTTCTCGAATTGCCGATAAATAAAACGCACTTCCGATCTTCGTTGACATTACTTCAAGACTGACTTTAATTAACATAATCTGTAGAGCAAAGGGCTAACTTAACATTTCAAGAATTCAATGAGTAGCTAACATTGGTTGAGAGTTGCAAAGAGAGAGTGCAACGATTAGACTAACATAAAAGAGCGATTATTACATATTTCCATTGACATGATTGCTCATTGTGAGTTAATGTACTTGTATTTAAAGAGTCACCCTAAGGGCAATATGGTTGACCGAACATCCCGGCCGTCTTGAAAGAATCTGCTTTCAACAAAACGCAGCATCTGGTGTGGTAGCAGTTGTAGGAAGCAACGCCAGCTTATGTACCGGTCGGCAGCAGACTCCACTAGTGGTTCGAACGTGGGCCACCCGAACATGACCATCCTTTCCAGGCACCACGGATTCAATGAGTCCTAGCTTCCAGTGTTGTGGAGGGAGATTGTCATCGTGGACATGACCATGGCTCCAACAGTGACATTTGGAGTAGGCGACGTCCATTTGGTTCGAATCCGTAGCTCGTTGACGTAGTCTGAAGACCAGCGTTGCCAAAATTGTTGCTTTATGGCTGTAACCACATCAAATCGCCCTTAAATTGGTTAGGTTAAGAGTCAGTATTGGACGCATGGGTAGCGCTTGCAAAGATTTCCCAACCAGTAGATGTCCAGCTGTGAGGGCACCAAGGTCACTTGGGTCAGGCGACATTGGAGACAGAGGTCGCGAGTTGAGTATTGCTTCAACTTCTGCTGCGACTGTGGAAAGTTCATCGAACGTGAGTCTGGAATTGGAAAGAGCGCGCTGCAGTAGACCCTTTGGCCTTTTCACTGCAGCTTCCCAAAGGCCGCCGAAGTGTGGTGCCCTGGGAGGAATAAAATGAAAGGAAATGAAATCGGATGAACAATATGAAGAAATTGCGTCTTGCGTGTTCTGATCAAACAGGAATTTTTTTAAATCGCTGAGATGATTGGCAGCTCCGGCAAAGTTGGTGGCGTTGTCACAGTAAATATCTGTGGGCAACGCGCGTCTGGCAGCCATCCGCTTAAGTGCAGCCAGGAATGCCTTGGTGGACAGTTCTGACACCACTTCGATGTGCACCGCTTTCGAGGCCAAGCAAATGAAGACAGCAAGATGGGATTTGATTGGACCTTTCCCTCTTATGCGAAGATACGTGTTTATGGGGCCGCAAAAATCGACACCACACCGCTGGAATGGCTGACTGGACATGAGTCGTTCCGGTGGCAAGGACCCCATGAGTTGCTGTTGTAGTTTGGGTCGGTAGCGAACGCAGGCTACGCAGGATCGAACAACACGACGTGCGACGTCCCTGGCGTTTACAATCCAATGTTCCAGCCGGATGAGAGCCACGAGAGCCTTTGGACCTGCATGAAAATTGCGAAGGTGTAAGTGTCGAACATAGATCCATACGAAATGCGATTTGCTGGGCAGCAGCAATGGATGCTTCTTGGAGTCTGAAATGTCAGCGTTCTGCAGTCTACCACCGACTCTGATGAGTTGATATCCTGATGACTCGTCGAGGAATAGGTTGAGATATTTTAAGCTGCTTCTTACTGGTAACGATTTTTGAATTAAGCGGAAGTCTTCAGCAAATGAATTTAGCTGGATGTTCCAGATAAGGCAGTTAGAAGCATGACGCAGTTCTTCAGGTGATAACGATAGGAATTCGAATTTTAGTTTGGTTTGGAATTTAGAGTTGGGCGAACCGAAACATCCAAGCTGTTGTGCGTAGGCAGCGGTTGTATGAACTAATGCTCGCTAGTTTTTCAAGAACATAGTTGATGTTCACGGTTGCGCTAAATGTGCTTCTTCGTTGCTCCGCATTGACCACTTCCATGTCTATATGGGCCAAGGGAGATGATGTAGGCCAATTCGTGGGTGCCTGCATCAGGAATGGAGGGCCATGAAACCATATAGAGGACCCCAATTCCGAAGTGGTGGAACCTCGTGATACAATGTCGGCGGGATTTGAGGCAGTCGGTACGAATCTCCAGTCATTAATGGACGTTAGCTCCTGTATTTCAGTGTTATCGAATGTTGCGACAGCAAGTGTAATACTATTTGGGAATCCGTCCAAAAGTGTGCAGTATGCAGCTTGTCCATGAACATGGACTTAACCTTGGAATAGAGCTTGGCAAGCAAATGTGCGCCGAATAACTCGAGCTTGGGCAGCGATTTCTTCTTCACGGGAGCCACTCTAGACTTAGCAGTGAATAGTTGAACAGATAGAGTTCGACAGGCATTCTCAGTGCGCACATAGATACAGCAGCCATATGCTCGGATCGATGCGTCGCAGAAACATTGAAGTTGAAGCGATTGCGATTCAATTTGAAGGCAGTAGCGAGGTACCGATAGTGATGAGACGGCGTTAAATGACTCCAAGCACTTGATCCAGGCTAAATGTATTCCCTGTGGCACAGATTCATCCCATTGCAGACCTGCCAGCCACAATTCTTGAAGAAGGATTTTAGCGACAATAACAAGTGGTGAAAGTAGACCCAGGGGATCGAAAAGAGATGATGCGACTGACAAGATGGTTCTTTTGGTGATGACTGACGATGCGTTCTTGGGCGTGAAGTCGAAGAGTAGCATATCGGTGTGCTGATTCCAGGTGACTCCAAGTGCGCTAGTTACTCCGTCTTCGTGAGTGCAAAAATGTTTGTTGGCGCTGCTCTCGACGGACTCGGGATGATTCGAGTGCCATTTGGTCAACGGAAAGTGACTTCGACGCAGAATTTCTGTGACCTCATTCTTGATTGACCGAAGTGCTGTTAGGTCGTCTGCTCCAGATACCAAATCGTCCACATAGAATGCGCATTTGATGAAATCTGCACCAATTGGATGGTCAGCACCATGAAGATCAGCTAAATGATGGAGGCTGCGTACTGCCAGATGTGGGGCTGAGGCGGTTCCATAGGTCACCGTGTTGAGTTAGTAAGTGGCCAATGGATCTTCTGGAAATGCTCGCCAAAGAAAACCACTCTCAACTGTGTTGTCTCATTACTTGGCTTTAGTACGTAATGGTGAGGTATGTAATAGTGAGGTTCGGATAGGTTTGGGTTTGTCACCCGCGACATATGACCCAAGTCTTCGTATTCCTTCATGAAGGAATTGTATTGTCTACGGGTTTCAGGTGAGCGTGAAAGTCGCCGTTCTACACTTAAGAACCTACGACGTGCGATATCGAACGAGTTTCCCAGACGGTTAGGGTTGTCTTTGAAGGGTAGTTTAACAACAATGCGTCCGCTGGAATCCATCTGAGTTGATTTTAGGTAGAGTTCTTCACAAATTTGGCGTTCAGGCTTTGGTTTTTGGCTTGGTGCGTTGATTGCTTCGAGTTCCCAAAGGTGCCTAAGATTGTTGTCAATTGATACAATGCTTTGTGCGAAGCAAATGGCCGACTCTGTTGGACATTGTGGATAGTGTTTCCCTGTGACTATCCATCCGAATAGAGTCTTTTGCAGCATTGGCAAATTGGGGCCCAATTTAATTTGTCCCACCATTAGGAGATCAAAGAACGCTTCAGTACCCAGAAGCATATCGATATGGCCAGATTTGTAGAATTTTTCATCAGCTATTGGGATGTTGGCAGGGAGATTCCAGTTTGAGAGATCAATTTCTGCGTCAGGTTGATAGGCAATATGAGGTGTGACACAGAGTTCCAGTGAGATTTCGAAGGGCGAAATTTGTGATTTGATCTAAGTGGTAGAGCAAAACTTAATGTCTGTGTGCGATTGACCAATGCTGCGAATATGGATATTGTGTCTGCCCTGTCGCAAGCGGAGTTTTTGAGCAAAGGAATCTGTAACAAAGTTCACCTGTGAACACGAATCGAGAAGTGCTCTGCCAAGCCTGAAGGACCCTGCTGCGTCCTTGACCAGGACCATGGCAGTTGCCAAAATAATCTGGGTCCCCTGGAGGGTGTCGACTTGCGCGTGAGCATGCGTAGCTGCTTCAAAATGATGGGGTGATTCAGCCGAAAGCTGTTGTTCCGCGGCTTGATTAGTTTGATTGTTATGCAACAGAGTGTGATGAGTGAGGTTGCAATTACGACATCGATTTTTTGATAAGCATTTTGAAATCTGATGGCCCTTGGAGAGACAGTTAATGCAGAGTTTGTATTGTTTTACCACATCAAACCGCTGACATGGGTCCATGGATCTAAACTGATCACACGCCATTAGTTTGTGATCAGGATTTGAGCAAAGCGCGCACGACACATGAATAAGGGCAAAGGATGAGTTGTGACGACCAGTAGGAGAGTGATTGCGTTTGGAATTATCTGGCCTGAAGTTCTGGTTCGGGGTTGGGCCATTTGAGATTAGAAACTGGCAATGCCGCTCGAGTACACCTACACATTGATCCCAAGTCGGCAAGCTTACATAGTCCAATGATTCATTCCACTTGCTTCGAGTTTGTTGGTCACACTTATCCATGACTATGTAGATCAACATTGCTTCTGATATTTCAGCTTGAGAGCCTAGTGAGGATAATGAGCTGTACAGGTAGGAAGCATTGTCGATCAAGCTACGTAGTTGATGCGCGTTAAGGGCTGGCGTGAATGGCTGGCTGGTTGCAACTTGAAAATTGTGGCAATTGTTTCTGCAAAAATAAGTGCTGGCTTGTCGTAACGAGATCGCAGCTTATCTAGGGCCTTGGAATAGTTTTCACCTGTGACTGGGAATGCCTTTATTGCTTCCAACGCAGAGCCCCGTAAACAATTGAGTAGATGTTTAAATTTCTCACTGTTTGACAGATTTTCATTGTTGATCAATTGAAGAAACGACGTGATAAAGTTCTTGTAGTTTGTGTGGTTGCCATCGAATGTGGGTAACGCTAGTCTTGGCAGCCTCGATGGTTGGATTAACATAACAGGGTTTTCAAGAACTGTGCAGTTCAAGTCTTCGCCGAGGAGTTGTTTGATGGCCAGTTTTATGCTCACGTAGGTGTCTTCTAACTCTGAGCGTCCATTGTCTGCGGGCTCCAACGATTCGATCTCTGATTGCACAGTTAATGCCTGCTTAAAGTAAGACTCCAAGATCCCCAAGCGGCATTGAAGTTCAGCGGATGATATTTTCGACCCTTCTTTCAGTTGGCCGTCAACAATGGTTTTGATACGAGAGATGTTTCGTTTGATATTGGCACGCTTGCGTTTGTAGTCTTCCAGTGTGTTCGTCATAATGGAAAAGGTTAAACTGAGTGCGAAGTTTTACCAGCAGCGAGGAAGCAGCGACGGCAGCGATTTCGGCGTTGATGAGAAGCAGCAGCTAACCGTTAATCCAGCTATGCTGAGCAAAAGTAGGCGTGTGTGTGTGTGTGTGCAATACTGCAAGCGAATGCTAGCGAAAAGGGAGGACGGCAACGGGCTCAACGATTATGAGCGCAGCGGCTGGCCGGTCCACGAACGATACGAAAAATAGCGATTGGGCGAATGGCGACGGTGCTCTGACTTTGGCAGAGGCAGTGGTCTTAGCAAGAATGCGGCTAGTCACAGGCTTGTGCAGTAGTGACGAAAGCGATGAGTATGAGTTCTGCCAGCGAAGAACAGATTAAGACAGCAATTACTGTGAATCCACGTGGCGGAGGCAACGGCAACTTCTCTGGTAGACGACGATGGCAAAGCGCGGCAGAGATAAACGACTGCGAATGCGACGAATGAGCAGCAATGCAAACTTTCCGTTGATCTCGGAGGTTTGTGTGAGTATGTCTTAGAGTGCCGTTGGCCTTACGTATCGGCGATTGGCGATTCAAAGCACAAGTTTAACGATAAATTCAGGTTTATTAAATTGTTTAAACACTGCCCCACGTTGGGCGCCAAAATGTTGTATCACAAAGCGTTTTTTGTGAATGCATAAAACTTCAGGTTTGGGCGGTGTTTAATTAATCAATCAAATAGTTCTCGAATTGCCGATAAATAAAACGCACTTCCGATCTTCGTTGACATTACTTCAAGACTGACTTTAATTAACATAATCTGTAGAGCAAAAGGGCTAACTTAACATTTCAAGAATTCAATGAGTAGCTAACATTGGTTGAGAGTTGCAAAGAGAGAGTGCAACGATCAGACTAACATAAAAGAGCGATTATTACATATTTCCATTGACATGATTGCTCATTGTGAGTTAATGTACTTGTATTTAAAGAGACACCCTAAGGGCAATATGGTTGACCGAACACCAATATTTCCTGTTGTCAACATCAACAAGCCAGGAAAGCTGCGTTTAGGATGGGTTGCGGCTGCTAAAACAGATGGTGTATCCCTAACCCAGGTTCAGAGAGAAGTCAGTAGCGATTGGTGGCGATATCGCCGAAATGTTTCATCAGGTGAGAATCCATGCCAAAGATCAAAGATTTCAAAGATTCGTATTCGTACTGGAGAAGTATGTGATGGAAGTAATGACCTTCGGGGCCATCTGTTCACCAAGTAGCGCGCAATTTATCAAGAACAAAAATGCGATGGAATTTGAAGAGCAGTATCCCAGAGCCGTAAGCTGCATTTTGAAGAATCACTACGTAGACGATATGCTGGATAGTGTTGACAAGGAGGAAGAGGCTATAGAGCTGGCGCAGACCGTACGCTACATATATCAGAAGGGAGGCTTCCATATTAGCAACTGGGTTTCGAATTCCACGACAGTGCTGAAGGCACTAGGAGAACACACTTCACAGATGGTCGAGCTGAACGACGCTGAAAACCGAACGGAAAATGTGCTTGGAATGTGGTGGGATACAAAGGAAGATAAGCTCTGGTTCCGGGTATCCAAGCGACACTGGCATGGTGAATTGCTTCAAGGCAGCAAACGTCCAACAAAGCGAGAATTCTTGAGTCTATTGATGTCCATTTATGACCCACTGGGGCTCATAACATTTTACGTTATGTACGCCAAAATCACATCTCTCTGTCGTTCTGGATGCCAATGGGATGAGCCAATAAGAGATCTGGAGTGTATTAAGTGGAAACGTTGGATATAGCATATATTCGATGTTGAGAAGATGCGGATACCGAGATGTCATACGCCAATTCCACCTAAGGAGTACCAGGCAGAGCTGCACATGTTCGTAGACGCTAGCGAAAATGGATTTGCGGCGGTGTGCTACATACGGTACAGCCAAGGTACACATGTGTTCTGTCGCTTGCTGGGAGGTAAGACCAAGGTAGCCCCTTTGAAGCAGATATCCATTCCGAGGCTGGAACTACTTGCAGCTACTCTGGGAGCAAAATTGGCTCAATCTATGGAGATGTCCCACACAATCCAATATACAAGACGAGTTTTCTGGTCAGATTCACGCACGGTGCTGTGTTCGATACGCTCGGATCAGAGGCGCTACAAACAGTTTGTGGCCTTTCGGGTGAGTGAAATATTGGAGCTCACACTCAGACGAATGGCGATGGATCGGAAAATGTTGAGGACGAGGCCACTAAGTGGCAGCGGACACCTGATTTCAGCAATGAAAGTCGATGGTTATCGGGCCCCGCATTCCTAAGGCTGGGCTCTACAGAATGGCCAACTGAGTCTAACAGGGACCAGGGTATGGCCAATGAGGAGCTACGCATACAATTTATTGGAGTGTGCGCTGAAATCTGTGCCATAAGAGACGAACGACTAATTGAGGGAAGCCGCTTTTCGACCTGGGGTCGAATGCTGCGAAGTATGGCGAGAGTATTATGGGCTGTTCGAAGTTGGAAGATGAAAATGCAGAAACACAATGATGGGAGCACCATCCCTACTCGAGAAGACCTACAAGCCGCTGAATGTATGCTGTGGGCATACGCACAGGCGGAAGATTACCAGAATGAGATGGCGTGTCTCATTAAAAAACGCCCAATGGAGAGAACGAGCTCTCTGAGTAAACTTGGGCCATATATTGATGGTCAGGGAGTCCTGAGGCTCCATGAACGTACTAGGTTGAGTAGCGGATACGATCGAGTAGTGTTGCCAAGGAACAGCCACATCACGCTACTAATAGTACAAGAAACACATACGAAACTTCGAATGATCAACGAATTGCGGCAGAAATTTTGGATACCAAGGCTGAGAGCAGTTGTCGCTAAGGTGCGTCAAATTTCTCGAAATCGGCGAGTGGTAACCAATCCGCCACGGATGGCGGAGCTTTCAAGACAGAGCTTGGCAGCATTTCAACGCGCATTCACATACACTGGAGTGGACTATTTTGGACCGCTTATGGTTGCGGTCAGAAGAAGTTCTGAGAAGCGGTACGGAGTACTATTCACATGTCTGACTACGAGGGCCATTCATTTAGAGGTAGCTTACTCATTAACCACTGATTTTTGTATTCTCGCAGTGCGCAATTTCATAGCCAGAAGAGGGTGCCCTGTGGAACTCTGGAGTGACAACGGCACTAATTTCGAAGGGGCCAACAGCGAGCTACGAAAGGCACTGGAGACGATCGACAAGGACCAGCTGGCGGGCGCATTTACCAGACCCGAGATGAGCTGGAAGTTCATACTCCCTGCGTCGCCGCACATGGGCGGGGCGTGGGAGCGACTAGTGCGGTCGGTGAAGACAACACTTAACTCCATCCTGATCAGCAAAAGGCCGTCAGATGAACTACTAAGGGGTGCTCTTATGGAGGTGGAGATGATAGTGAATTCACGACCACTAACATACATTCCAGTTACCGATGACTACGAAGAGGCGCTCACACCCAACCACTTTCTACTAGGCACATCTAATGGCAGCAGACCAGCTGTCGAGGGAGTAGTATGAGGGAGTAGTGCTCAAACAGAGCTGGCTGGCTGCTCAACAGCTGGCGGATGACTTCTGGAGAAGGTGGCTGCGGGAATACCTGCCGGTCATAACGAGGCGCAGCAAATGGTACCACAACAGCAATCCTTTAGAGGAAGGCGACATTGTGTACATATGTGATCCCGGGAATCCAAGATCCTGCTGGCCCAAGGGACGCATTGTCAACGTGAGACGCAGCGCAGATGGGTAGGTGAGGAGCGCCACAATGAAGACTATGTCCGGAGTATACGTGAGACCAGCTACCAAGCTTGCAGTTCTATCTATCGAGGCTGAGGTGGTAGATCCCATTCGGAATATACAAGTGGGGAGTGTTAAGACAGATTCCATGAACTAGTTCCGCTTGATGGTAGCTTAGTGCTTAGGGTTCGATACTAGTATGTAGTTGTTATCGATAATGGAAAGGGTCAAGATCGATATTGGAATGTACTGGATTTGTAGACTTGCCCACGACTAATTTCTCGCTTAAGCTGGCATGTGCTTTATAGTTCTTTTCTAATTTACCACGAGACGGAAGCGGACTAAAAGTGAGAGTTTATGTCAACCTAACCTAGCATAACCTGAGATTAAGAAAATTGTAATCCCACAGGAATTTAAAGCGTGCGCCTATGCACCCTTGTATGCAGCTTATGCCAATGAACACACAAGTACAAATAAATATATACGCTGAAGTTAACACACAACAGCATTGGTGTCTGGGTGGCGCTGGAGGGCTTCAAACACCCGCAACAGGTACTCAGAAACGGTGCAAGACCCGTTCCATGAACGCTTTCTGCTAGGCCACCGTTGTTGCCATTCTTAATGCGACTAGTTCTGTCCATTTCGAAAATAGATCGATCAGAACTAGTAACACTGAGTTCCCATACTTCGATCCAGGCAATGGTCCTACGAAATTTGCACAAGCCGTTGCCCATGGCTCTTCGGGGATCTGCGTAAGCATCTTCTCAGCCGCTTGCAATTGGTGTGACTTGTATTTTTGGCATGTTTTGCATCTACCTACATACTTCCGAACGTCGCTTTGCATTCCGGGCCAGTAATACCCCGCGGCAATTCTTGCTATTTTTCGCCTCGTGCCCGTATGCCCTGCCGTTTCTGCATCATGATTTTCATGTAGCACCCTTTTCTGATCTTTTTCCGGCAGACACAGTTTCCACGCAGCTACTTCTTAATGTCCTGCTCGATGAGGTATGTGTCTATATAAATTTCGCGAATCCTTTCAATAATCGGGAAATTTTTTGCGGATTCTTCTGAATCTTCTCATTCATTCGTTGGATCCAACCGATCCTCTCCCCTTCAGCGGCTAACATCAGTCTTTCGCATTTCTCGGTCTCCAATGGTTGCCGTGAGAGTGCATCGGCTACCACATTGAGTTTGCCTTTTCTGTACACTACTTCAAAGTCGTATTGCTGCAATTCTAAAGCCCATCGGGCAACCCGCCCTGATGGAATTTCTATTGAATTCAGCCATTTCAGTGCCTTGTGGTCTGTTATGACCTTAAAACGGTATCCCTTTATGTTCCGTCTTAGTAAATCTAAACTATCGCCAGGCCCTCTTTCTCCATCGCCGAGTAATTTTGTTCGGCTGCGTTAAGAGTTCTACTGGCGTAGGAGATAACTCTCTCTCCTTCGTTTAAAGCCTGCGTCAATATTGTTACCAAACCGTAGTTGCTCGCATCCGTTTGCAACACAAATTCTTGCACGTAAGTCTTGCTCGCACTTCCTCCAACGCAATCCGTCTTTCCTCCGTCCACTCCCATTTAACTCCCTCTTTAGGTAGGGCGTTTAATGATTGTACCGTAGCCGCAAAAACTCGGGACAAATCGCCTGTACCATGACGCTACCCCCAGATACTGTATTAATTCTCTCATGTTCGTGGGTGGTTTGAGTTCCGCTATTGTCGCCACTTCGTCCGGGTCCGTTTTAATACCTTCCTCAGTAGACTTACTATGCCCCAAGTACCTTAACTCCTTCTTGAAAAACTCGCACTTATCGACATTTATTTTGAGGTTTACTGCCTTCAATCGGCGAAATACCTCGTCCAGATTTTCCACATGCTCTTCTAGTGTCCGCCCTATCACAATGATGTCGTCTAAATATGCGAACGCATGCGGCATCACGTCTGAACCAATTACTTGGTACAGTGTTCTTTGGGAAGTGGCTGGAGCTGATGCGAGGCCGAACGGCATAACTCGCCACTGGAAAAGCCCCTTTTATGGAACCGTAAAAGCTGCACAGGGTCTGCTTTCTGGCTCCAATGGAACATTCACACACATTCGCACATTCAACTTTTTGACCCGCCTTTACTAGAAAGTCCCCTCCCAGCACAAGTCCATCTATAACTCCTGGCAGGACCAGTAATTTCATTGCTAACTCCTTATTTCCAAAACTTATTTTCGTTTCGAAATTTTCGCAAACATGGCTGCCCCTGCCATCTGCTAGCCTCACTTGTCTCCTCACTCTGCTAAGCGATCCTCCTCACAGAGCTACTGGTATCCCCAGTGTCGACTGTGGCCTTTTACGCTGTCTTGCCGATCAGCACCGTTGCCGAGAAATGCGCTCCCTCGTCCCTTAAGTTCCCCATTAATGCTGAAGCGTTGGTCCTGACGACTCCCGCTCGTCCCTCGCAGACCGGGGTCGACGATCGTTTCCCGTACGCCTGCAGCACTGCCAAGTCTTTACTCCTATCCGACCGCACTGCCAGCAGTATTCTCTCCACACCCCTTGGTTCTCGCGCGTGAAATGTCCTACTTGCCCACGGTCAACATTTGCGTGAAATAATCTTCAAACATTAAATTATATGGACCGTACTATCGATTCAAATAAAGATTTCATGAATTTTTCTGTTTTATGTTTGTTTTTTTAAAACTTTCCTATAGCTCTTAAAAAATTACACATTAGTTACTGTGATCGACGCATGGGGTAATAGGACTACCTGTCGGATACTGCTCGTTCCATTGGCAACAGAAGCTGACATACAAAGAATTGGTGTTCCACGAACGCACTCCCGAATCTCAGTTGCAGGTCTTGCCGCTAATAGTGGTGGAGTCACTAGAGGGCGCCAGGATTCAACTTTTTTCGCGGATATCAACCAACTCTGTTGAAGTCACTGCGTTAATCATGAGTGTACTAACGTCATCGATTCCAGAGCAAGCTCACCACTTTGGACGCAGATTTGTCAAATGGACTTGGTAGATAATACCTTCAACCAGTCGAGTGCAATAGACGTTATCCTCGGCTCGGATCAACTTTAGATATCTACACTGGAGAACAAAAATCATTTGATAAAGATTGCCTTTTTGCTAGTAATACAATATTGTGTTGGGTCATTGCAGGTACCAGAGTGGGGATTTTTTCAACTAGATTGATGGTTTAAAGCTAAAAGTTTATCAACTTAACTTTTTAGAATGATTTGAAGTTTAAAAATATAGGAAAGTTAACTTCGGCTCGGCCGAAGTTTGTATACCCTTGCAGCACGTTTTTCAAAGAATTTGAAGGACATGTCCACTGATAACAAACAAGTTATTCCCAATAAGACTACTTTTATGGCACTACTTTTGTATGACTGCTATACTTTATAATTGTCCGATTTCGACCAAATTTGGCAGAATTATGGAGAAGCATTAAAAACTAGTAAATACTGAGTTTGGAGACGCTTGCATAAAAAACAAAAAAGTTTTTCTCACTAGAACTAGTTTTTCGACCGATCGTTCCTACGGCTGCTTTATGTTATAGTCATCCGATCCGGCCGGTTCCGACAAATGTGCAGCGTATTTGGACCAGAAGACTTCGTGCAAAGTTTGGTGACGATAGCTTTAAAACTGACGGAGGAGATAGACGGACAGACGGACAGACGGACATGGCTATATCGACTCAGTTCGTCATGCTGATCAAGAATATATATACTTTATGTGGTCGGAAATGCTTCCTTCTATGCGTTACAAACATCTGGACAATATGTAACTATTTGGTTGTTCGGAGAAGTTTAATTTCAATCATGACTAATATCAACTTGAATAAATTCAACTAGACTAAATTTAGCTATTGTAACGTTGATTTTACTAGTATAGTGAAATAATAGATATTTATCTAACTGGAGTCATTATTGATTTATTTGTCTTAAACTAGACTTCATAACAACTCGTCTTTCAAACAATTCATTAGAAGTCCTGCTCGGTCTGGGGCTGTTTGCCAATGTTGCGAAAGAAAAAATTCTTTCTACTGGACCAGACGAGGGCATAGGAGTTTTATATTTGATGAATATTTTCTTGATGATAGGTTATTGATCTAGCAAACTGATGCTCTTTTCTTTCACGGATAAAATTAATCCATTATAGAAACGGACATTCCGCTTTGCAAATTAAAGCAGTTCATTTACTCCGGGTCCGAAACAAAGTCGAAGAAGTCATCATTTTTGAAGTGCTCTGCAGTTCCGTGAACTACTGACTTTTAAAAGAGTCCCAAGCGAGTGTGCAGACTTGCCATATATTGCGTAACGAAAGGCTTGCAATATTTTAACTGGGTATTTGATCATTTTACCAATCTCTTTCTTAAAGCTAACAGACACGGAGGCGCTATGCCACAATATGTATCGTCAAATTACAAAATATCCAGAGCGTTTGCTAGTGGTCCAGCACACATTGAATATTCATCTTTATATTCAAAGTCCATATCTTTTAATTGCTCTTTCAGCAAGAGAGCTTGATTTAATTCAGAAGATTTGGATCGGATTTTTGAAATTTGACGTAGCGAGACATATAAACTGTTCCACAGGGTGCATCCAGGTCGGAAGAGAGAATGCCCCAAAACATATTTAACAATTTCATCTGATTTTGGACGTGCAGCAGCATTCCACAGCAAATTGCATTTGTACATCACGTTTTAATGCATTGTTCCAAGGGTGTGTGCGCAATATCTAATGTAATCCGAAAGTTGTGGTGGCAGTGTGGCAGACTCCCCATCGTCATCTGAGGACTGGACTTTCCGTCGTCACCAGAATTGTCCGAAAAAATATAATTTTTATCGACCCCAAGTACTTTACATGCTTTTACAAAATTGCTTGCATTATCTGTTGTTGTTGTTATTATTTTCATTAAATCAATGCCATAATCGTTATAGATTAAAAATAACAGTTCAGTTATTCTTTTAAAATAATGTGTTCCCACAAATCGCATACATGCTAAACAATCTGATATTCTCTGCAAGTTCGGGTCTATCCAGTGCACAGTAACACCGATAAAACTTTTATGTTTTGAAGACCATATATATGCTGTTCTGCATATGTAGTCTACGTTCTTTAACATATTTCCAATATTCTGCTTCTCCGTTTCATATTTTTGAAGAATTATTGATTTTAAAGCTTTTCTACCTGAAATTTTTATGCCATGTTTTTTGCATGTGCGTCTTATACTCACTGTATACATTCTCGCCATGCTTTCTCTTTAATTGACATAAAATTCGACGAACTTGAATAATGTCCCCTTATACGCATTTGGCATCGTGTACATAATGCAACTAAGACTGCGTCCGTCGATAAAGATTCATCTTTTTCGAAAAATGTTCCATCAAATATTGCAAAGATTTGTTTTGAGTTGATTTCATCCATTTTTCTTGTTTAAATCAAATTGAATTTCAACTTCCAAAACAACAATAGTTGAAAGTGTAACTATGAATGAAATTTTCAACATAGTTGAAATCAATCCACTAACTTTAACAAAAGTTGAAATTAGTCAAAGTTGATTTTGGTCATGTTGAGTAATAGTTAGTTTTAAGCAAGTTGATATTAATCAACTCAAATTTTAGTTGACTAATCATCTTAATACAACTTAACCAAAAACAATAGAATAATAAGATGAGTAACGCCCATACAATCGTCTTGCATATGAAGTTGAATTTTCAGTGGCAACGACAATCGCACTCTCTCCGCTCTCACAAAAACGAGAGCGTAAAAATCTAAAAATAGAATGCGCTTGCTTGTGTGCGTAAACACAAATTGCTTGCGGTTGCGAAGCATGAGAATACGTGTGCACACAAACAGTCGGCAATGTCGCTGTATGCGTATGAGAGAGAGAGAGAGCGCTGGCTCTTGAGCGCTCTCCTACTGGCTTTTAAATAAAGAGAGCGAAAAGCCAGTTTGAAAAGCCAGCACGAAAAAAAGTGTGTGCAGAAATTTTGTATGGCGTTACTCATCTTATTATTCTATTGTTTTTGACTTAACTCTGGCAGGAATAATTTCGCTGTCAACGATGCCACACTACCTGCCAGTTCATACCATGCTCAAGAAGATTTATATGGCTTAGTTAGAACGTTCTTGGAGATGGACAATGTTCAGCCGACCAAGGCTTCCATAGGAGCAAGTAATCTAGCTGAACATCACTTTGCTGCAACCCATTCACGCAACAAGGATGGGAAATGTATCGTTGAATACCCATTCAAAGATGAATCCCCATCCATTAGTCCAACTTTGTCGCAAGCCATCGAGCGTTTTGGATCGTTGGAGCGTCAATTTAGAAGATCGCCATCACTCAAACAACAATACAATGACTTCATGAAAGACTACCTACGCCGAGGACACATGGACCTCCTCACAGGTGAACAAATAGACGAAGACCCAGAAACTTGTGTTTACTTGGCCCAACATGCTGTCTTGAAGCCAAGCAGCACGACTACCAGATGTTGAGTTGTTTTCGACGGGTCTGGGAAAGATGACCTTCCCTCAATGACCGCCTACTTATAGGCCCACCCATTCAACGAGACTTGCTTAGAGTTTATATTCGCTCCCGTTAACATCGCTCGGTTCTCTGTGCCACTCGCTTCTCACTCGCTACCCAAGGAGATTTGTGAACATCAACCCGTACCCATTGCCAATGATTCAATCGAACATTCTGATATTGTGCGAATCCTCGGACTGCATTGGAATCCTGGCTTGGACTATCTGTCTTTCAACTTAAATGTTTGTGAGTCCAAGGAGGTACCAACCAAACGAATCCTTTTGTCTGAACTCGCAAAAATATATGACCCCCTTGGAATCTTCGCTCCTGCTACAGTGATGCTTAAAATTATATTTCAGAAAAGTTGGCTCAGCGCTTTTAAGTGGGACACTTACGGTTGCTTTAAATGTTCGCTAGCAACTATTTCGAAATGAGCTCCCAAGGCTCATAAACTGTCGCTTACCACGTTTCATCGAGGCGCCACACCAAGAAATTGAATTGCATGGATTCGCTGATGCGTCATCCCACGCCTATGGCACCGTCGCACAGTGGGGCCCTTTGAGTTTTTTCGTTGCAAAAATCATAATAATTTAAATGGCAAGAACTCTTTCTAC
>JAWNNO010002988.1:0-15731 GCA_035044985.1 Lordiphosa fenestrarum
CTCTGGCGTTGATGGCGTATTGTGCCCTTTTTGCAGCATTTTCCATCGTTTTCGCCAACATTTCGGCCGGAATAGCGGCTATTTCTTCACGAATGTTCTCCTTGAGCTCTTCTACGGTCCTTGGCTTGTTAACGTAAACCTTTGACTTCAAATATCCCCACAAGAAGAAGTCAGGCGGCGTCAAATCGGCCGAACGCGGTGGCCAGTCCAAATCACCACTTTTCGACATCAAACGGCCCGGAAACAATTTCTTCAGAAAATCGATTGTTATGCGACTTGTGTGCGGTGGAGCGCCGTCTTGTTGAAACCATAACTGCCTCATACGCTTTCGACGAATAATTGGCATCACAAAATTGGTCATCATGTCGCGATAACGCTCCTGGTTGATGGTAACAGCATGGCCATTTTCAATTTGGAAGAAAAACGGCCCAATGACCGTTTTCGCACTAACGCCGCACCAAACTGTGACTTTTTCGTCATGAAGAGGCACTTCTTGAATCTCCTGAGGATTTTCAGTGGCGTAAATACGGCAATTTTGCTTATTTACGGTCCCATTCAATATGAAATGGGCTTCATCGGACATGATAATTTTGTTCCAAAATTGCTCGTCATCTTCGACCATTTCGATGACTCTTTGGGCCCATTCCAATCGACGAGGCTTGTCCGCAGGCAACAATCTTTGCGTCAATTGAATTTTGTACGGGAACAAATGCAAATCAACGCGAATAATCCGTTGTAAAGTGGACCGAGCCATGCCCAACTGCTGAGAACGGCGTTTTTGGGATGTTCTTGGGGACCTCTCAACACTGGCTCGTACGGCAGCGATATTCTCGGCCGATCGCCTTGGTCGACTTTTATTTGGCCTCTTCGGATTAGAAAGAGCCTCACCAGTCGAAAATTTTTCGTATAAACGCTTAATGGTGTTCTTAGAAGGCGCACTTTTCACATTTTTTAATTTTTTAAAAGCACGTTGAGTTTTCACAATTGACTTGTTCTGTTGAATGTAAATTTCAACTATTTCAGAGCGCTCGCGTGGCGAGTATTGTTCCATGGTAAAAATCTGCTTGGACTGACGCTTCAAACGCGGTATGTCATTAAGCGATCTCACATCTCTGTCAAAAGTTATGGCGTTGCCAGATGGGTCCGTCGAATATGGGCAACCCTGTATACATGAGCAGAAGCCACACCTTCAGTTAGAGCTTTGCGACTTACAAACTGACTATGAACTCAAAACCACACATTTAAAGGGCATTGAGTTTTGGAAAATTGTAAATGAAAATAAATATCCTCGGTTAAAGAACGAAATTTTGAAAATCCTTTCCATTTTTGGAAGCACATATATTTGTGAATCGTCTTTTTCGACTTTAAAATTCATTAAGAACCAATATAGAAATCAATTATCAAATATTCACTTGGAAGCTCTATTGAAATTAGCTTTAACTCGAACAACTATTGATGTTGATAAATTAATAAACTATGTACAAAGTTAAAAATATCATCCATATTCATGTGCATAAATTTTATATTTTCATTGTTATTTCATAATTGTCTTTATTATAAATAGATACCTCCCTAATTTTTTCAGTGTATCCATTGAAATAAAAAAAAAAATTTCTTTACTAGTGTTGGTGTTTTCTTTTGAATGTATTGAAATTTGCTCCGTCGTAAGCAGCGTTTGGGCGCCCCTGCTTTATGACATCGGAGATGCTTCCTTCTGCCTGTTACATACATTTGCACGACTTTAGTATACCCTTTTTACTCTACGAATAGCGTGTATAAATATTACAAGTGTGTCGGTTCCAATCACTCAGTGGGCATCAATCGCGTGAAGGTGGTTTTTATGCCCATGTTGGCCGTCGCCACAGCCAGCGGCTTAGGCGGAAATTAATGGCCGCTGGAGGAGAGAGGATGTGGTGAAAGCCTGGATTAGGCCAATCCCCTTGAGAATGGGTGATGTGTTGCAGGTCGAATTGTTGTAAATTCATCTGGCAACGCACTACCAGCCCGCCCATCTGGCCACCATTTCAACCTATCGATATCGATATCAGTTGTCCGTCTTCCGCCGCCAAGAGAAGACGCTTGCCTCGCCGCTCTCACTTACCTTTGTACTCGTGCACATTAAACTATGCATTACTATTCACAATAAACTCTGTATCTAAACATAAAACCCCAACAGGTTATGGCCTCAACACGCTCCCAGTGCGCAAGTGAATAAGTAAATCCGGAAAGTTAAGAAAACGTTTAGTGGGCGATGCAAGACAACACATCGTTGTGAAATTGTGTGTGGCGGCAAAAACAACAAAGTGTAAAACAAAAAAGCTGCCAAACTGTACATTGGTTGCCTGTGTGGCGACGCAACATTAATAGAGAAACTGTACAGTGGTTGCCTGTGTGGCGACATATCATTAGCACAAAAACCGCGCGCTCGTTCGTCGGAGACGCGTGTTTTAGTGCTTGTGTAGCTCTATTGCTTTCGTAGCAGAAAAACTGATCTTTGGCCACGTGTATTGGTGCTTGTGTAGTCCTGGTTGTTGCTTGTGTAGCAACAATAACTGTTCTTTGGCAGCGCGCTCGTTCGTCGGAGCCGCGCATGTTGGTGCTTGTGTAGCCCTGGTTGTTGCTTGTGTAGCAACATAACTGTTCTTTGGTCGCGCGCACGTTCGTCGGTGCCGCGCGTTTTGGTGCTTAAGTAGCCCTGGTTGTTGCTTGTGTAGCTTCTTGTTCGTGCTTGTGTAACTCAACAACAAAACAACGAAAAGTGCAAAGAAATTGAAGTTAAATAATTGCGAAATTATTATTGAATATACTACACCAAAATGAGTGTCGCGAGTGTACGTATAGAGCCTTTGGGCAAAGACAATTTTGGACACTTGAAAGATACAAATGCAAGCGCTGTTAATAAAAAACGATTCGTGGAAATATGTGAACGGTACATGTGTAAAACCGGAAGAAAATAATGAACAGTGGTTGATCGCAGACGGAAAGGCAAAATCGGACATAATTTTAGCCATGTCAACCACGGAATTAAAACAAATCAAAAACTGCGAAACCTCAAACGAAGTGTGGAAAAAGTTGCATAGTATTTACCAGTCCACAGGGCCAGCTCGTAAAGCTGCTCTACTGAAATCATTGATTCTATTGAAATTGAATCCAGGTGGTGATATGAGAAATCACATTGATAAGTTTTTTGACATTGTGGACAAAATAAATGAAGTGGAACTGGTATACATAAACGATTTGTTAGTGATCCTGTTGTTGTATAGTGTGCCTGAGGAATACGAGCCGTTTCTTATTGCCATTGAAACACAGGACAAATTGATAACGCCCGACGCACTCAAAATAAAGTTGTTAAATGAATATGAGGCGCGAAATAGAAACAAAAGTGAATCGACGCCGGCGCCGGGGGCATTGTTGGCACATAAAAAGAGCCAAAATAAAAATGCAACAAACCAGAAATTTAAGTTCAAGTGCTACACTTGTGGTAAGATCGGTCACAAGGCAGCTGATTGTAGACAGAAGAACCAGAAGAACGATAAAAGGGAGAACAACCCTAATAACAGCATGTTTGTTGAAGCAGCAAATTCGATCAGTAATGAGTACAAAGTGTAACATACAACGTTGATGTTTGTTCAGTTGAACGAGAAGTTGGTAGTGTAGCGCCTAGCGGAGCACGCGCTGGTTCCGGCTCAGAGGACGTCGGTAAAGGGATGGGTTCAAAGGGGAATGTACCACCGTGCTACTCTCTCGCTTGTTCTACATACAATTAAATTAATTTCGCGTGCGATTAGGGAAGATAGGAAAGATCTTCATAAAACTCATTGACAAAGGACAGCAAACAGAAAGCAGAAAGGGGACAGAAAAGATTATAAACGAATGGACATTACGTAATTTGACAGAAGGAAGTCAGTGCTGATGTTATTGCACTGGCTAACGCGGTTTGTGTGGCTGCGCCGATGTTGCTGCGACAGCAGATGTTGCCCACCCTGCCTGATCACCATTCCGCCAGACCAAAGGTTAGGTCGGTGATCCCTAAGAAAATACACAAACTACCTCACCGACATATTACGGCGACGCATGGCTCCATATAAAGAAAAAGATTAGAACATTTTCACAAATAATTCACAAATTTTAATTTAAAAATAAACCTCATATTCTAAAAACACGATTAAAATCATTTCTTTGAAAGGCAAGCTTAAACTAATAAATAAATATGATAATATAAAATTAATAAAATTATACGGTGGGCATTATGTGGAGGTAACGATTAAAATGACAGTTTTAAAAGTAAATTTAAATTAATATTCAGATTTCAATCCATTAGAAGAATGAAGACAAATTTGGTAAATTTAATAAAATAATAAATGCAAGAAGTAGATGGGCCAAGGCAAAAAAAAAGGAAATTTTAATGATTGATATGCCGCATTAGTAGGGTATATCAATTATCAACAAGAAAGAAAGTCGGTCAAGCCCGACTATAACATACTCTGTACCAAGAAAATTTGTCTTTTGATCATAACTCGAAAACCGTTCATCCGATCTTCTTCATTCCTTTGGCGGATCGATAAGTTATCCTAATAACTAAATATGTTCAGAAGGAACAAGCCATCTATCTTCAAAACTGTGGGAGATATGACGTTTTTTCTAAATTGCGGGGGCGGGAGGGGGCGTGGCCAAAATTGAAAATAAACTTGATCTGCCTGCAGACATAAGAAGCATATGTCCCATACACGTCAAACCTCTATCTCTTACCATCTCTGAGATCTGTGCGTTCATACGGACAGACGGACATGGCTATATCGACTCGGCTGTTGATGCTGATCAAGAATATATATACTTTATGGGGTCGGAGATGCTTCCTTCTGGATGTTACATACTTTTGCACAAACTTATAATACTCTATGTACCTACGGTACAGAGTATACAAATTATGGGCTCATTTCACTTTTAGCTTCTCTTTTTATGTTCGGTGATCTCTTTAGCGTACTCTCTCAAATTTTTTTGGGTCTCTCTTAAAAGGTTTGGGGCTGAGAGAAAATAGCACTTTGGTTCCACTTACATGAAAATAAATCCAACGATGAAAGCGCTTCCATACGAGGGTGGAACTGAAAATTGTAGATGGGAAGGAGCACAAAAAAAAAGAACACACAAAAACCAAAAGGGAGGACAACTTTGAGCAGAATATATAATATATTAACCAGCGGCCAAATCACTTCGTTTTTTTCTATTCCTTCTTTCCTGCTTTTCTATTCATCTTTGCTGTAAATTGTTCTCAGTGAGAGAGAGCCGTATATGGCGATCATATGCACGAATAAAAGAAGGAAAGTGAAGAATTTCGCTCGAACAAAAAAAAACCCAAAAAGGGAAAGCAAAATATTTGTTTTTGTTATGCAACCAATTTAATGCACTTAATTAGCGTTGCTGGCGCCAAAATAGAATATTTTTATTTTCTTTTTGCTTTCTCTTTTCTTTTCCTCTCACTTCCACTCAGGGATTTTCGGCGGGATTTTGGGCGGGATTTCCTCGTTTCTTTTAGTTCTATTCTACCTTTTTGCCCAGGAAAAAAAAATTTAATTCTAATGCAAAAAAAAATGGTTTTGGTGCGCTTAAAGACGGGGACTGGCCTTGTTCATTTCTGGCCACTTCACGCAACGATTTTAGCCGATCTCGGGTTGAAGCAAACGCGCGCTCGACGGACGTCCGCCGGCTGATACGGTTTCCACACTGGAGGTGGCCTCTGAGCTTTCCTTTTTGTGTGCAAAGCCTCTGGTTTGCCGAAAGCTTTCTCTGGCTGCCGTCTTTGGTTCTACCTCGCTGGGCTAGTAAAACGGGGAATTGCAGACGAAGAGCGATTTGGGAACTTTAAGAGACGCACTTTGATCCAACGCTGATGGACTTTGCTCTATCTTTTTGGATTTTGGCTTGGTGGTTAAATCCACTTTGGCTGGCTCGTAATTAGCTCCAAATTCGACTTATTGCTTAGTGCCACACCTGCAAAACAGGAGTGGAAGCAAATGCCGAAAGCCCGATGAGAATGGATTCCTAATTATGTCGCTTAAATGCCGGCGACAATATCACCATAATTGCCAACTTACCGCTTTAGAGGAGTGGCACTTTCACTAATTATTTTTGCTTGATATGACGGCTGGAATCACTTTGACATTACTAACTTGATGTTCACAGCACTTGAAAATAATTTTTGGGGTAGTTTGGAATGGATTTGCATGCGCTAAGAAAATAATGAACCTTTCTTGGCGAACTGCAAACTAGACTAGCGAGCTGCCTGCTCCAGCGGCTCTAAAGAAAGCTATTAACAGAGCCTGTGAGATCGTCGCCATTTTTAGCCTACAATCTCGCTCAGTTATCTGAGTATCTAAGTCGCTCCATCTCTTACCAACTATAGGGACTAATCGAGCGCTAGGCGGCGCTGACAACCTGAAGCATTGCCTATTTCCAGGCTGCAAAAGTATCTTAAAGATTTCTTTTGGCGACAAGCGCACTACAAAAGGTTGGTGTTTGGATTCTGGAGCGACATCCCATATGTGCTCACAGAAAGAGAAATTCGACCACGGAGATGCAGCAAAATGTCCCCAAGTAAAGCTAGCAAATGGCGAGTCAACGGAAATAGGGGGATGCGGTTTGGTGCCATTTAAACCAAACAACAAGTTTTCTGCAAGTCTAAAGAACACCTTGTATGTACCAGATTTGAAAGAAAATCTTTTGTCAGTATCAAAGATATGTGATCATGGCTACAACATATTGTTTCAGAAAGGTGGTGCGAAAGTAATTAGAGCATCAAATGGTCAAACTGTTTTTACGGCCCGTCGTAAGTTAGATCTGTACTACATAGAAGAAGTAGGCGAAAGCAGCCAGGTTGCCGTCAGTAGGCAAAACAGTATTAAAGAGTGGCATGAGCGTTTTGGCCACCTTAATGAGAAGGACTTAAAAGAGGTAGTACAAAAGAGTAGAATCCGAGGGAATAGGTGGAAATTTAAACGAAGACGAAGATCAAGGGGAAGCAGTCCCAGAAGCCGTTCCTGGCCTCAAACTCCAGATCAAAGGAAGTACTGAATTTGGTGCACAGCGACGTATGTGGTCCAATGCGTGTTAGAAGCAATAGACGGAGTAGATACTTTTTGACTTTCATAGACGACCATTCGAGGTGGTGTGAGCTTTACACTCTGAAAAGCAAATCTGAAGTTTTCCAAAAATACAAAGAGTACAAAAATTACGTGGAACGGCTAACTGGAAAGAAACTTAAAACGCTTAGATCAGACAACGGTACTGAATACACAAGTAATGAGATTCAGAATTACTTGACTGAAGCAGGTATTAAGCACGAGTATTCAGTAGAATACACTCCCCAGCAAATTGGTACGGCCGAGCGGAAAAACAGAACCCTCGTAGAAATGGCCCGGTGTATGATGTTACATGCAGCACTACTACCGAGTTACTGGGCAGTGGCGTCAACACGGCCAACTATCTAAGAAACAGATGCCCATCCAGAAGCCTGTGTGGCGAAACACCATTTAAATTGTGGAATAATCGCATTCCAACGGTCAAGCATTTGCGTACTTTCGGGCAAATTGTGTAT
The DNA here is from genome assembly GCA_035044985.1 of Lordiphosa fenestrarum. Lineage (NCBI taxonomy): Eukaryota > Metazoa > Arthropoda > Insecta > Diptera > Drosophilidae > Lordiphosa > Lordiphosa fenestrarum. The sequence continues at coordinate 7,592 of JAWNNO010002988.1, forward strand.
GCGCTCGATAAACGATCAAAGAGTAAGTTTAGCCCAAAATCCAAGAGATGTGTATTTATCGGATACTGCAGCGACGCTAAGGCATACAGGCTGTATGACCCCGAGGCTAAAACCGTACTGAAGAGCCGTGATGTGGTGTTTACAAATCTGTTTGGAATTGTATACAGATTTGAAGAGTTTGCCGAACTAGAAGATGTCATCGACGTTGAGTATGCACCGGGGGATCAACAATTCGATGATCATCAAAGCGAAAATCCAGAAGATCCCACCGAAGAAGCTGACGAGCAAGTGCCCATGAAACGTGGACCAGGAAGACCGAGAAAACTGCACACAGGTAAACCAGGACGACCTAAGTTAATTTACAATCAAATTGTTGCAGTACCAAACGAGCAAGCTAGTCCCGAAGTCGAACCTGGATCCGAGTCCGAAGACGAATTTTACGAGACTACGCAACTTGCATTGGCCAGCAGCGAGCTCACTGCGAATGAGGCTCTGGCAAGCCCGAATGCATCGGAATGGAAGAAAGCCCTGATGAAGGAATACAGAGCATTACAGAAAAATAAAACTTGGGAAATTGTGCATCGTCAAGGGAAGCAGAAAGTAATCGAAACCAAATGGGTTCTCCGAACGAAATACAGGCCAAACGGTGAAGTGGATTGCCGTAAAGCGCGCCTAGTAGCAAAAGGTTTCAAGCAGCGAGAGGGCATTGACTAAAATGAAACGTTCTCTCTCAGTTGGATTTCAACAGCGCTTATCTGAACGGAGATATCGAAGCAGAACTCTATGTCAGCGTCCCTCCAGAGTTTCAGAAATTATTAGTTGGCAAAGAAAAGCAGAAGTACTCCCAAGATAAAGTTTGCAAACTAAAGAAGGCTCTTTATGGCCTAAAGCAGAGTGGGCGCCAATGGTACAAGAAGCTCGATCATAAGCTTAAAGAAATGGACCTAAAGCCGCTTTTGGCCGACCCGTGTTTGTACATCAAAAGGCAGGGAAATGGGATCATTATCGTATCACTGTATGTAGATGACCTCATTGTTGCCTCAAATGACGACCAAATGCTAAGCCAACTAAAATCCGAACTGTTCCGTTATTTTGAAATGAAGTATTTAGGGAAATTAGGCTACTGTTTAGGGATTGAGTTTCATCTGTAACGAACCTTTGCAGCTGGGCGTAGCTCAGGGGTGCTCCGGGATCGCTTCAACAAATTTATTGAAGAATTGCCAGAAATAAGGAGACAAAACGTTTAAAATGTACTTGACTCTATATTTGGTTGGCGTAAATCACTTAGTAATAGGCCTTAGGCTAAGTTCACAATTCACTTTACACTTCAGATCTTTATGTTCGCCCGTTCGCGCTTGCTCACACACCGACTCGAAGTCCTCGCTCAGTTCCTAGTGCCCGTCTGCCTTCGTCGTGCTATTCGCTCCGACCTCGCAGGACTTTCGCACTACCCACTGGCTATCGTTGACTTCTTTGCAAATTAACGTCGAGCCAATCGCTTCGACTTTCCGCAAGCTTCGTCACTCTGCCTTCTCGGTTCCCGTTCGCTCGCACTTAGGTTCACAATTATGGACTCCGCTCCGCGCACTCGTAAATTACCGACTGTCCCGTCTTTAGGGCAGCCGCTCCTTTTATAGCCGGCTCGCAGGCTCCGTTCCGCTGCTCCAAGCAAGGCCTGTGTGCTCCCAGACACCGTTATATGTTTCAACGGAGCCTGCCTGGCATCATCTGCCTCGGCTGCTGTCTCTGTGCCGGGGCCTTTCGCTGCTGCTGCTCCATCGAGGCCTTTCGCTGCTGTCTCTGTAACGGGACCCTTCGCTGCTTTCGTGCTGCCTAGCAACACGAATCGTACATTCGCAGCCGTCTCGAACATTCGATCCCGTTAGCTTTGCGCCTCTCCGCCAATCCTCGCTCGACGGCGGCGCTCCAGCTGCTGTTCCGTTGAAGCAAGGCCTTTGCCTCTCAGGCCACGGCCCTTGTTCTCCAACTCTCCACAGCTCTCAGCCCAGAGAGAGCTTTTCCCAATTCGCAGTGGCTACCCTGTAATCCACGGCCTGTGAGGAGTTACTCCTCACACTCCCCCCTTTCTTCGGCAATTTTGTTGCTAACAAAACCTTTCATCTATTCCCCCCCTTGTACCTTATCGCCGTTACCGATTTTTAAATTTAAATTTCCCGCCCAATTTAAATTTTCGCGCCACTCCCCGGACAGTTCCCCACTCCTTTTCCCTTTACCACACTCTGGTCACACCATCCTGTAGCCATTTCTATCGACCGTTCCCCTGCTAGGGTGACCCTTGCTCCCGATATCTTTTTAGTATTTCCCACCCACGCGCTTCCCCTATCGATATCGATTCCGATCTTCAACCATGCTACTTCCCCAGGTAAGCTTTGTGTTTACATTTTTTAGGACTCAAGTCTAATTCAGCTTCTTGCTCTTTTCCCCCGAACAGGTACCCCCCCCTGGACCCCCTTCTCCGCACAGGTAAGTGCTCGCATTTGCTGCTGTTGTTGCTGGTGTCTGCTTCATCTCGAATTGAATAGACCCAGTGTTGGCCTTTCATCCTCCACGAAGCCTCGGTCTCCACGCGGCTGCGCAGCGATCACGCCATAATACCGTTTGTTTGCGAGCTTTCTTGTGAGAGAGCCCTGCAACGGTAGATGCTGCTATTGCCAGCTCTTTCCCTCCTACGGCCGGAGCTGCAACCACTCTCTTCGCCGCATTTCTCTCCTACTTCTAGGGGTCGCCTCCTCGATACCCTGTAAACATTTGCATGACCCTGAATTTTAATTTTGCCCTTTTCCTTCCAGATTTTCATCCTTTCTGTCTGAAATTTACTCCTTTTAGGTTATTTTCTTTTAGGTTTTATGCTCCCTCCCCTTTCTCGATTTCTTCTTCATCCTGACTCGCTGGTTTTAGTCCGCTAATATGTGCCGTTCTCAGCTTTTGTTTCCTTTTTTCTCGCAATTTACAGATTACTGGGGATATAAAGCTTATAATCTGATAGGGACCTTTATACCTGGGTGCCAATTTTGCAGCGAATCCTTCCGATGCCTTCTAGAGATGGTGCGTTTTGGCATATACCTCGTCGCCTACCACTGGTTTCCAAGCGCGTCTTCTCAGGTTGTAGTGGCGCGCCTGATCCTGTGCTGCCTTCTCAATATTTCTCCTTGCCACCTCGAAAATCTCCTTTAACTTCTTCGCATTTTCTCCTGCATCCCTTTTTGCGTGTCCTGTTCCGAGATTGCTGTTGTCGTACAAGGCATTAGGCAACCGTGGTTCCCTTCCTTGTGCGAGAAACGCATGTGTGTATCCAGTTGATTCCGCCACACTGGAATTGACTGCTAAAGTGAGTTCCGGTAGCAGCTCATCCCACCTTCTCTGATCGGAGCCTACAAACTGAGCTATCATGGTCTTGACCGACCTGATTGCTCGCTCCGTTGGGTTCTCTTGAGGAGTATATGGCGCTGTAAATTGGTGAGATACCCCCATCTCTTCCAAGAATCGATTATACGCCTTACTCGTGAACTGTGCTCCGTTGTCTGTTATTAGCACCTTTGGTACTCCGAACCGCGCCAAGATTCGCTCCCTGAACGCTTTCTGCAAGGCCACCGCCGTTGCCGTTCTTAGTGCTACTAGTTCTGTCCATTTCGAAAATCGATCGATCAGTACTAGTAACACAGAGTTCCTATGCTTCGATCGAGGCAATGGCCCTACGAAATCTGCACAAACCGTTGCCCACGGCTCTTCTGGGATCTGCGTAAGCATCTTCCCAGCCGCTTGCAATTGGTGCGATTTGTATTTCTCGCATGTTTCGCATCTCCCGACATACTTGCGAATGTCCCTTTGCATTCCGGGCCAATAATACCTTGCGGCCACTCTTGCTATTGTGCGCCTTGTGCCCGTGTGCCCTGCTGTGGCCGCATCGTGGTTCTCATGTAGCACCCATTTCTGCTCTTTTTCTGGCACGCACAATTTCCACGCCGCTACTTCTTCATGTCCCGCTCGATGAGTTATATGTCTATATAAATTTCCCGACTCTTTTAAATAGTCCGGAAATTTTTGCGAATTCTGTTGAATCTTCTCCTCCATTCTCTGAATCCACCCTCTCACCTTCATCGGCTAACATTAGTTTTTCGCACTTTTCGGCATCCAATGGTTGCCGTGAGAGTGCATCGGCCACCACATTGAGTTTGCCTTTCTTGTACACTACCTCAAAGTTGTATTGCTGCAATTCTAATGCCCATCGGGCAACCCGCCCTGATGGACTTTCTATAGAATTCAGCCATTTTAGTGCCATGTGATCCGTTATGATGCTACCCCCCGATACTGTCTTAATTCTCTGACATTTGTGGGTGGTTTGAGCTCCGCTATTGCCGTCACTTTGTCCGGGTCCGTTTTAATACCTTCCTCAGTCACCATATGCACCAAGTACCTTAACTCCTTTTTGAAGAACTCGCACTTCTCGACATTTATTTTGAGGTTTGCTGCCTTCAATCTGCGAAATACCTCAGCCAGATTTTCCATATGCTCTTCCAGTGTCCGCCCAAAAACAATGATGTCGTCCAAATATGCGAACGCATGAGGCATCATTTCTGGACCAATTACTTGGTCCAGTGCTCTTTGGAAAGTGGCTGGAGCTGATGCGAGGCCAAACGGCATCACACGCCACTGGAATAGCCCCCTTCCTGGAACCGTAAAGGCTGTACATGGTCTGCTTTCCGGCTCCAATGGAATTTGCCAGTAGCCATCCTTTAAGTCGAGGCTACTTATGTACTTCGCTTCCCTCAATTGCTCAAGGATATGATTCACCCTAGGCAGTGGATATGCATCCTTTTCATGTCCCTAAAATCGACGCAAAACCTCCATTTTCCGTTCTTCTTCTTAACGATAGATAAAATATGGACACAAACAGTTAAGCTTCTCAAATTTCTTATAGTTTTATTCCATGCACGTTGTAAAGAATTTCAGTTATTTGAATTATAACGTCTGTAAAGAATTTCAGTTATTTGAATTATAACGTCTGTAAAGAATTTCAGTTATTTGAATTATAACGTCTGTAAAGAATTTCAGTTATTTGAATTATAACGTCAGTAAATTATTTTGGTATTTTGAATAGTAACAGCGAGTAGACATTTGAAATGTTAACCTTAAGTAATTTGAAATTTGTCTTTTTTTATGAATAGAGAAATGGCCACACCGAGACGAAGAAGCGTCAGTAGTCGGAATAGAGTGATCGAGGAAATACGAAATTTGAAACCGCATTAAAACAGTTATAGTTATTTTATATCCACACCTTTATAAACGTTAATTTCAACTTAATACATAATAAATAATACATATTTCATTTCAACAATAGTTTCTGTTCGGTTGATTTATTTGTGCACGGAACATTTACATTTTTCAAATTTCGCAATAAGTTGTGCAGACATATTATGCGCGTTCTCAATTTAACCCTCGATCACTCAGTGTGTATAGTTTGGAATAGTTGTGGAAATTAAGTCAAGATTTCCCGGAATAGCCGCCAAGTGTCTAATTTGTGTTATGTACACAAATATTGCCAAGTTGTGTGCATTTGTATATGTGTGTATGTGTGTGTGAGAAGTAAATGTTGAAGACAGAGTTGCCAGACAGATTGTATAGAAACTTGAAGTTTGTGGTGCATATTATATTTCCAAAAAATATATGGCAAATGTACAATTGTGAAAAGCAATGTGTGTTCTCTTGGTTGACCAAAGACAGCTGTGAGCAGGAGCATAGCTAGCCGCCTGGGCAAATAAACCACTCCCATCGGGTCACCAGGGCCGAGCGCTACATTTTGAGTGAACTAGTTCGTAAAGTGAATTAAAAGAAGAAATGGCTAAGAAATATAATTTGATAAGCAATTCTGAAGAGATGAGTTTGGATGAAATTGAGTTTATAAATTCCTTGAATGCGCAGGAGTGTGAAGACAACAAAAAGATGAGTTTGAGAAGAGTTTGCAAGAACTAACAGCTGCTGTTAAGCAGAATCAAAAAGACATTGTCAACATTTGCAATATAGTTGCAGTTGATCGCCAAGACGGCCAAGATGAACATCCATTCTCGGCAAGAAATCGAACTTCCAAATACAGATGCGGCCACTGTTCCTGGAAAAATTTATGACCTGCCATCATTTTCGGGAGCACCCGAGGAGTGGCCGTTATTTATATCAAATTTTAAAGATACCACAGAAGAGTTCAATTATACCAACCGTCAGAACCTAATTCGTCCGCAAAAATGTCTTAGTGGAGAGGCGAAGGAAGCAATGGAAGCCATGCTTATCTACCCAGATGATGTACCACAGGTCATCGATGAACTGAAATTTCGATTTGGTCGTCCGGAAATATTAATTCGTTCACAGCTTGCCAAGATAAGGGAATTTCCAAAGATCGCCCATAACAAACTTGACCAAGTGATCAACTTGTCCACAAAGGTAGGTTGTGTAGTAGCCTATCTTTCATCTGCCAATTGTAGTCAGCATTTAAGAAACCCAACTCTTCTTGAAGAGCTCATCAGTAAGTTACCGACTGATATTCAGATGAATTGGCTTCGACACGCAGACTCACTGGGGTCACATTCATCAATAGCTGAGTTCTCGACATGGCTCAGCGGTATTGCCAGAGTTATCGGCCGTTTGCCCTCGGTTGAGAGCAACAATAAGCCAAATTATAAACAGGGTCCCAAGACGATGTTAATTGCAAATCGTGTTGACGAGGAGTGTTCTTTATGTCACAATGGACATCCGTTAGCTCAATGTCACATATGGAATGAAAATATGGATGTTAACACCCGTTGGGACACAGCCAAAGCCAACCGCCTATGTTTTGCGTGTCTAAACAAAGGGCACAACGTTCAAAATTGTCAAGCTAAAAGTAAATGCAATGTCGATGGTTGTATTCGTATACATCACAAATCTTTGCATCACATGCAAATACATAAGAAAGCCATTAATGAAGAAAAGCCGATGGATATAAAGACAAATGCCATGCTTACGTGCAATGCTAATATAAATAAATAGAAGAGCAAACTACTAATATGCTTGGTCTGACAGGTCGTGAACAGCAACTGATCCTACAGTGGTACGATAACAAAGTAGTCACAGAGAAATCTAAAAGGGTAAATTTTGAGATATCCGATAATACAGATTCAGTCCGTTACAGATTAAAAGATGTCTTTACTGTTGGAAAGTTAAATTTGCCTTTACAGTCATTTTCGAAGAACCAATATAAAGGTCTCAGCCATTTGCCGATTCCAGAATATGAAAATGCTAAGCCTGTCTTATTAATTGGTCTTGACAACGCTTACTTGGGGTTGTCTAAATTTGTTGTTGAAAATGGTGGGTCCCAGGCTATAGCGATTCGAACTAAGCTTGGATGGTTGGCGTATGGTCCAACAAATAATAAGTCTGATACGTCGACAATAATGCATATCAAACTCGAGAAGACAGACGACCTACATGAACTTGTTAAAGAGTACTTTTCATCAGATGAATTTGGTACAAACGATCTTCCGATATTAGAATCTGATGATGACTTACGAGCTAAACAGATATTGTTAGAAACAACAACACAAATCGGCAATCACTTTCAAATAGGATTGCTGTGGAAAGAAAGTGTACAATTGCCTAATAGTTTCGATATGGCCATGAGGCGCTTGATAAGCATTGAGAAAAAGATGAACTCTAACCACGACTTTGCTGAAAAGTATAAAAGGGAAATGAAAAGGTATTTAGAAAAAGGATATGCCAGAATCCTCTCACCAGATGAAATACGTGATACTTCCCAAAGAATTTGGTATCTACCCCATTTCGCCATACAAACTGTCCATAAGCCTGACAAGCTTCGAATTGTGTTTGATGCCGCCGCAGCTGTTGAAGGAGTATCGCTAAATTCTTCGTTTATAAAAGGTCCTGAATCAACTAACCCTCTTATTGAATTATTGTTGCAGTTCAGAAAGGGAGTATTTGGAGTTGCAGCCGACATCAAAAAAATGTTTTCTCAAATTAATATCCAGCCTGCAGACCCGTCTGCACAACGTTTTGTTTGGAGAGATGGAGATGCCACTCAACCGTCGCAGCATATGGCCATGACCTCGCTTATTTTTGGAGCAGTGTCCTCACC